>ML329436.1:18020-49788 GCA_005239505.1 Nicotiana paniculata | reverse complement strand
CTGGGTTCTTTAATTATTTGTTGTGTTCTGATATGAATCCCTAATTGTGTGATTAGGGTTTCTAATTTTTGCTTAATATGTGTTATTCTGTTTAAATCAGCAATGTTTTTACCATTTTGAATCTTTGAATAACTGTGACTATTACTTTATTGATTTTACACAATATTCCCTACTGATTTCGAGTATTTCCTTACATGTGTGATATTTCCTTGATTGATACTGATTCCCTGTGTTTTGAATCTCACTCGAGATTTTCTTGTTGATTTCCAGAATTATCTCTTGCCTTATTTCTACGAATAAACCTTCTGTCAATTTGTTCTTATGCACTTTCCTTAATTGGTATATTCTGTACTTAGACTCAATCATATGCTCTATACTTTTACTACCCCTTATATGGTAAAATCAGTCTTTCTCAACTGATTTTCTTTCCTTGATTATCCCTGTTGGTATCCGTTTGAGTTGTGACTCCTTGATTGAAGGGAGTACTTGTATTAATTGGACTCTAATTGTGATTACTTCCATAATTATGCTAAACCTTTATTTGTTACCTTATTTTCTGCCTATTTTCAAAACTATATATACTCTACTCTCTCATTAGCATAGGACACGAACAATACACTGTTCCGAACTCTCTCTCACACACATATATATTCTCTCTTGTTATTCTTGTTGTTTACTTGCTATTCTCAGTCGGCTGCAAGCCAAGATTGAGCAACTATACACTCTACTTCTTTGCACTCTACTATTCTTCACTCTACTGCTCCTCACTCTACACGTACTCTCTCATTTAACTGGTATGTTTTTTTTCCAGTTTAACTTAAAGCATCAAAAACAACATGCTTCTTTTAATATTGCAGTTCCTTCTATTTCTACTATGCTTTTACTTATGGTTCTGTTGCGTACCTTGTAATTAGCATGTCTACTTTCACTTTACTTGTATGATTGTTAAGTTGTCATATCCTCCCTTAGATTTAACATGTTATCTCCCTAGCACAACCCTCAATATGATTTTGATAGCTTCTAGCCTGAACCTCTTTATGAAGAAACTGTTTATGTGGTTGTTAAGTGTTGTAATACCTTAGTACTTCTCTGGTGCTAACTTGTATGCAAAATCTATACCTACGTGTGTCCTACTTGTCCCTAATCCCTCATTCCTTGTTTGTGGTTGCTTCCTTTTACTATGCATACTGATGTGGTTCGGGGTTGTTGAGTGTCCTAATCCCTTTCTTTCAAACTATTTTCATTAAAAGCAAAGTCTTCTGTTCTCTAAAACTTATTTCAAACTACTCATTTTCAAACTGTTTTCCAACTCAACTCTTTCAAAACTATGTCAAGCACTCTCACATATACTCTTAGTCATTAGGTTCTGCCCCTCTTGTGCGAGCATTGCCTTGGGACCCTTGAGCTCCCTCTAAACTTTGACACACAAGAGCTGGCCATTCCACACTGCACTTACTCTACCTTGGCAATGAAATCTGGGTGTGAGCACTGCTCGGGATCCTTTGAGATCCTTAGGGAACTCTGACACGCCTGGATTATATGAAAGGCATTGAACTAATGGCATTTGAGGCATTATGGGGATTTTGGGCCTATCAGTAGGCTCCCTATAACATAACTTCTTCTTTTTCTTATTTCAATTATGTAATTTATGCAAATGGCCTGTAATAACTACTTGTAAACAACTTTGGGGATCGATAGTGGAAAGGGAAGGGGTGACTATGTATGCTTTAGCTATTAAAATGGTAGAAAACATGTTATTAGGTTTATATTCCTACTTGTGCAATAGATACCATGCTTAGGACTCATTTCATGCATTAGACATCATGTTCCCTAGGACTTATACTTATTGTTTTCAGTATGTCCATCCCACTATCATATCACTTAGAGAATCCTGCGTTAAAATGTGTTAATAACCAGTACTTTGCAATCATGCTCTATGCTTCCATGTACACTTAGAGATCCTGTTTAGGGCAAACAACACTAAAATAAACATCCACTCTTGCATCTTCTGAAATCATGCTTAATGTTTTAATTATTGTGCATTTAGAAATCCTGCTTAGGAATCTATATATGCATCATCCTACATCCTTATCTGTGCATTAGATATCATGTTTTAGGACTAATTCTCCGCCTAATTACCAATGCATGAAAAAGGACCTAAAACTTTTTTACCATGTCTCCAAACAACTAGTGATAATTCTGCATTTGATGCAACACCTAAGTACAACATGTTTAGGCAAAACAACTCAAAAAATTTCTTTAATAATCTGGGTAATTACTGAGCATTGTCCTACGCCTAGGCAAGCCTTAGGTAATTAAAGTTGTTAAAACTGGAAATATGTCTATTTATATATGTTGCTTAATTATCAACAGGATAAAATCAGTAAGAAAAACTGATTAAGAATTCCTCTCTGAGTTATGCAATAAATCTGTCTTTGTTATTATCATTTAGATACCATGTTTTAGGATCTGAATCAAAAGACCTTAATTGTGTATGAGTCATGCTGCCTATTTGAATTACTTGTGGAGGTATACTTGTGCCTTTTCTCTTCTTTTCTGTGTTTCCCCTAATTGCAGTCCTACATGTTCTTATATGTCGCCTTAGTATTTTTCCTTCAAACCTGAGGGTCTGCCTAGAACATCCCTTATAGGATAGAAGTCCTAACTTCCTCCGGGACTAATAGGAAGGGACAAGTAACAGCATGCAATAGAGGTCGAGACCAACACTCGATTTAGTTACTTTCACGGGGTGGGAAAGGGTAGAATATGGATATGATGACCGGTGCGCTAATACCACGTGTAGCCCCTCTTTGAAGAGTGATTACCATATATTGTACTGATGTGATCCATATTATTATAAACCTAGGATACCCTTTATATGCTTAGATCGTAATCCTTTCAAAATCTAACGTTCTTTACTATTTTTTCAAACATTTGCATGCTTAAGACTTAAATCCCCTCTTATTTGAGCCTTTATTTGTTTTGTTGCTAAGCTGTACAAATTCACAAAAGCCGTTTGGCCGGGAACCGCACTTGTGGATCCTGAGGGGTGCCTAACACCTTTCCCTTTGGATAATTTCAAGCCCTTACCCTATATCTAGTTAACAACGTAGTTGTAAATAAAACCCTTTGGTGTCCTAACGCATCTTTAAAAATTGCTAGGTGGCGACTCGCAAAAACACGAACTCCTTTCCCAAAAGGAAAGAGTTGTCCCAACTAAATGTCATAAACCTGATCTCCGCGAGGAAAGAGAGGGCGCGACAGCATGGCGACTCTGCTGGGGAATCTCAGGCTTTTACCATTTTCAAATTGCTTTGTGAATTTTTACCTCTTCCCATCTCCCTTATGTGCAATTACTTGTCTATTTCTTTAAGCATTTATTTTTTCTTCAAAAGTAACTGACATGCTTTTTTTGTTTCCTTCCTTTTAAACCGCTTTTAAATTATAAACTGTTGTATTTACTTCTTTCATAACGTGCAAATACATGACAACATGTCTTTAATGCTTATTTATTATTGCATAACCATGCTCAACATTCATACTCCACTCATTCCAAACAAAATACTATTGCAACGCTTGATGAGTGGTTGCGTTCTTCCTATATTATTACCCCCTAAATTCGAAAAGGCTTATTTGCGGTAAAACTAGTCAATCAGCGGTGCAGTCGACGGTTTTGTGCCTTTCCCCCTTGAGTTGTCCGCTCGAAGGTACCAGTCTAAAACCCCATAGAAACCTTACTCCTTTATGTTGTTTCATGCATCATGGTCAAACCTAGCCAGGCTAAAGTGTGGTCTGCACGATAGCTTTTAAGATTGCCTTATCCAAAAGTCCATTGGGTTTCCCTAAACCCAAATGGACATCATCACGTTCTGTGCATTTATTTGGAGAACTAAATGCTTTTTGCTAATTGTTGATGTTAAATAGTCGAGTCTGGTAGGGGTAAGGGCCTAACCTTGTTTGCCTTGCAGAAAAAATGAGGCACGAAATCCCCAGATTCGGCGTGGTCTCCAATATCCCTCCAAGATTGCTAAGTTGGTGGGAAGATTTNTTCTGGGATTGTGAAAGGTCCGTGTTCCGCTTTGGGGACATTGAAATGACACCTTTGCTGGAGGAAATAGGAGGATTGGCTGGCCTAGTATGGGAAACCCGGGGTTGCTAATGCCTGAGAACCGCACAGGCAAAGGTTTCCTCAAAATGATGGGTCTGAAGAAGAATGCAGAACTCGTATGCTTAAAGAAGTCATACATCCCTTTTGACTACTTGTACGAGAGGTACGGTCACATCAAATCATACCGTACCTACCACGACGAGTTTGCCATCACATCCTTGGGCCACATCCATCGTAGGGTATTCATCTTCATGTTTTGCTTCTCGGGTGATTGTGTTTCCAATAAAGAAGGAGAGAATCCACACTAGATTGGCCACGGTAACCAAGACACTAATGGAACGAAATAATGGGCAAAACTTCAGTATTGTGTCCATGATCATTGCAGACATATATCGAGCCTTGGAAAAGTGTCAACGAGCGGCAAGACACTTCGAAGGCTGCAATCTACTACTTCAGCTTTGGCTCATGGAACATCTCCAAAAGGGAGAATACCAACAAGAAGTTCATCGAAGAGTTTGGGATGAACACATCTCTTTCCACCATCCAGAGCGAATGAATTACATCCCCGACATGTTTGCTCAGCCTGAGAACGCCAAAGGATGGGTCGAGCTATTTGGTAATCTGACTAAAGAACAGGTTCAGTGGATGTTCGAGTGGTTTCCGACAGAGGAGTTCATCGCCCGTTCCATAGATGCACCGTTCCTCATACTAATTGGTCTAAGAGGAAGATACTATTACGTCCCTCTTCGAGTTATGAGGCAAGCGAGTAGGAAGCAAGTCATACCCAAGGTCGACTAGATGAGCCATCTTTGAGCTGACTTCCAAAATGACGATAGTCCTCACAAGTGCCAAGCCCAACACATGTGGCATTGCAAGATTATAATGGAGAAGGACACCATCGAGCCAGACAGATATCATGCCAGTTTTACCTCTTTCTATCCTAGTTGGTTGGCAGAAAATTGGGGTGGTCTAAGCGAGCCAGGGTTCGTTTAGGGCCACAGGGTTATAGATGAAAAGGCCGAGGCACAAGTCAAAAACAACCAGCTGCGTAAGAGGATCCGTCAGTGTGAGGATGAGCACCGCAAAATACATGAGTCTAGCAAGAAACTGATCGAGGAATGGAAGGATATGGCTATCAACACCAACAAAAGGTTAGGGTATTTGGAGCGAGGCATAGTGGAGCTGGAGAAAAAAAATCTCAAAAAGATTGAAGACTGTCAAAAGGATGGAGGGACCGATAGAGGACATCTAACCAGAGCATACCTGTTGTTAGGGCTTCGTGAGTTGGGGGAGTTGTACGAGGGAAGCAAGAATGCCGAGTCTAGGGAAGGTCCTTCTGGGACCAAGTAGATAGGAATGTCTTTCTTTTACTTTATCAATGTAATAAGGCCAATGGCCATTAGTGACCTTTACTTCCTGTTTATTTTGTGTCATTTTTGGATTTGTCTATTTTCTTATCAATAAAACGAGGCATTTAGCATCTTAAGTTCTCCAAATCAATTTGTCGCTAGGTCTACCTCGAGAACAAAAGAGGTCCCCAAATTAGGACGCGCTTTACATTCCCGCACTATGTGCATAAATACCGCAATACTTCTCATAATCCTCACTGACTTGGCTACTTTTTTTTTCTTCCTCTTTCTTTACTTATTTATTCCCCTCCCCAAAGGTTAGTTCGTGCGCTCTGGCATCATCATCCTATCTTACAATATCCAGGGTCCCTCCACCCTCTCATCTTCTTAGTCCTCCCAAAGGCAAGAACAAAGGCAAAAAGAAAATGGAAGATTCAGGCAACATCAGAAATGAGAATGTGGTTGAACGAGTAGAGGCCACTGATGGCCAGGGTATTCGGGTTCAAAATGAAACTGTGTCGCAGCTGGAACGGAAGTTGTTAAAGATTCAAGAAGAGCTTGATCAAGTTCGGAATCTGGCAAACCTGTCATTCTCCCTCAACGTCCCATACGTCAACATCCAGAATCCTACACCTCCTCAAAACATCCCACAACAGCAAAATCATCTCGAAGCTCATCATCATACCACCCCACCAAAGAACCAAACTCTCCCAGCACACTGCAATGCCTGCCATACTCCAAACAACACTCCACTGCTTATCCCAGAACCTCAGAACTCCACAAATGACCATTTCCACACTCATGCTCCAGGACACCATAACAATCCCATCTATGTGGAGACCATGCCACACTCCACTCCCCTATCACATACACACCTGAGTCTGGCGAAAAGGACCCGCTTATCAAGAACTTGGCCGAGGAACTTAGGAAGTTGACCAGTCAGGTTTAAGGCATCGAGGGAATCAAGGGAGTCGAAGGGTTGAACTATGAAGACCTCTACATACAGCCCGATGTCGAACTGCCCGAGGTATACAAACCTCCTAAGTTTGAAATGTTTGATGGTACAGGTGATCCAAGGGTCCATCTGAGAACTTGTTGTGACAAGCTAGTTGGAGTAGGGAAGGATGAAAGGATCCGCATGAAGCTGTTCATGAGGAGCTTGAAAGGAGATGCATTATCTTGGTACATCAGCCAAGATCCCAAGAAATGGTCGAATTGGGTAAGCATGGCATCTGACTTTATGGACAGATTCAGGTTCAACACAGAGAACGCACCAGGCGTGTTCTATATTCAAAATTTGAAAAAGAAGCCACCGAGACATTTCGCGAGTACGCTACTCATTGGAGGTCCAAATCTGCCAAGGTCAGACCCGCCTTAGAAGAGGAGCAGATGAACAAGTTCTTTGTCCGGGCCCAGGACCCGCATTACTATGAACGGTTGATGATGATTGAGAACCACAAGTTCTCCGACATTATCAAATTAGGTGAACGGATTGAAGAAGGTATCAAGAGTGGTATGGTCATAAATTTTGAAGCCTTGCAAGTTACAAACAAGGCTTTGCATTCTGGTGGTGTGTCTAAGAAAAGAGACATGGGAGTCGTGATGGTTGCACAAAGAACCAAATCCCCACTCAAATACCAAACTTACCCAATACCTCCACTCACATATCAACCAACCCCAAATTACCAAGCACCCTCATACCAAGCTCCACCACCAACTTATCAATCACCTCCACCACCGACATATCAACCTGCTTCACCCAGATACTCACAACCCGCTCCTGTCTACCACACTTACAATTCCCAACCATCTCATTACCAATCACTCCCTACCCATCAAACCTTCCCTAGACCTCGATTTTGAACGCAGACCACCAAAATAATGTACCGCCATCATTGAACCCATCGACCAGTTGTATGAGAAGCTTAAAGCTGCTGGTTACGTCACCCCCATCCCTGCTGAACCCCTGTGAATCCTTCTCAATGGGTCAACCCAAACAAGTCCTGTGCATACCACTCCAGCATGAAGGGGCATACCATCGATAAGTGTCGCTCTTTGAAGGACAAGATACAATCCCTGATTGACAACAAGGTCATCGTGGAAAAGGAATCCGCTCCAAATGTTCGCAACAATCCTCTTCCGGACCATAAGGGTGGAGGCATCCACTTGATTGAAATAGAATATGATTGGGACCCCGAGGGATTAATCGGGTTGATCGCAGAAGGCGATGATCCAAAGAAACCTGCAGTCACTCTCAACCCGATCATAGTCCAGATTCAACCGTTTGAGGATGCTGAGATAAATATGTCTATGCCTCTTGAGTTTGAAGCAGCGTCACCTGGAAAGACACCAGTATCGATTGAAGTTGAGTTCGTGTCTCCGGCAAATGCACCCGCACCATTCGAGGTTGCATTCTTGCCACCCAAGACACATGTTCCATTCAAAGTGAGGATAGTTGCGCCAATCACGGTGGCGATATCGACCACGCCACCTTTCTATAAAAATGATGTACCATGGGAGTATACAACCGAGGAGAGAAGGAAAGGAAAATTCAAGACTGAAGAAGTTATTGCAGCGCAGGGTATGACAAGAACTGGTAGAGTCTATACCCCTGAACATCTGGCTGAATCCAGCAGGCAGGCTTCCAATCGGCCTCCCATTATCGAGACAGGTCCGGACGACCTTTGGAGGAAAGTACAAGCCAAGGAGTATTCGCTCATCGACCAGCTGAACAAAACGTCAGTGCAAATATCCATCCTCTCTTTACTGCAGAATTCTGAGACGCACAGGAATGCTTTATTGAAGGTGTTGAACGAAGCCTATGTGCCAAACAACATCACTAGTAGAAAAATGGCTAATATGGTGGGCCAAGTGTTGGAGAGTCACAAGATCACTTTCCATGAGGACAAGTTGCCTCCTGAAGGGTTGGGCCATAATAAAGCACTGCACATCACTGTGCAATGCGAAGATTATTTTATCACCAGAATCCTGATCGATGGAGGATCCAGTCTTAACATCTGTCCGCTGATAACGGTCAAGAAATTGGGTAAAGGGCTGCATGAGATAAAAGATGGAGCGATCAACGTGAAATCCTTCGATGGATCTCAGAGGTCCACCATTGGTGAGATCAGCATATGCCTACAAATGGGGCCAACCTAGTTCGAGGTGGACTTCCAAGTGATAGATGTGCCAGCGTCCTACAATCAGTTATTGGGACGACCCTGGATCCATGCTACTGGGGTTGTAGCATCAACGCTACATCAGGCAGTGAAGTTCGAGTGGAACCACCAAGAGGTGATTATTCATGGCGACGGTAACAACCCTATTTACAGTCGCCAGACTATTCCGGTGATTGAAGGAAGAAGGAAGAAGGAAGCTAGGTGGAGAAACTTACCACCACATCGAACGGGTCAACACTATCGACAAAGACAAATGGTGGGATAGCAAGATCGCAAGTATGATGAATTGGCGAGGGTACAAGACAGGTAAAGGGCTCGGCAAGAACCTTTAGGGGATCTCCAAACCTATCAAACTCAAGAAGCACGGCACCACTTTCGGTTTGGGATACGAATACACTTGGGAAGAATTCAAAAACTGGTCGCCACCATGGCATGGTCCTTATTACCCTTTGGAGCAACCAATACCGCATCTGGAGCAGACCTTCCAACAGGCCGACATTATTTATGGATCAGACGAGGAAGAAGCACTAGCAGCAATGAGAAACTTATTTCTGGAGGACAATGATATGGACTACTGTATTCTCGAGGAGGAGGGGAGGAAGGCCCTTCCATACAGGCTGTGAGCAGAGGGACGTACCTCAAGAATTGGACTGTCAGGACAACCAAAGCCCGACGAGCCTCGGGGTAGCAAGGCTAAAACGAGCACTATTCATTGTTTTTCTTTACAAAATGATTTCCTTTTTTCGCATTTTAATTCCTGCAATAAGATCTTCAATGGTCAAAAAATTGTTCAGTTTATCAAAATCATTTTTAAATTTTTCTTATAAATCAATATTTATTGCTATCATTTTTCTCTCATTACTTTACCTATACAGTATTACTATTACCTGTCTTGATGAACCGATGACTATGACATGCAATGAGACAACGCAGCAAACGGACATGGATTCAGAAGAAGATGACATACCTGACGAGATTGTCAAAGAAGTTGAGAATTTTGAGAACAGACCTAAGTCCAACTTGGACGAGACTGGAATTATCAACCTGGGAGATTCAGAAAACATCAAGGAAACACGAATCAACATTCATTTGTCGCCGTCAAAAAAGAAAGAATACGCAGAATTTCTAAAGGAGTATGAAGATATATTTGCCTGGTCGTATGACGACATGACTGGTCTAAGTACGTCTATTGTGGCTCACAAATGTCTAACCAATCCAATGTGTCCACCGGTAAAACAAAAGCTCAGGAAGTTCAAACCCGACATTAGTTTGAAAATCAAAGAAGTAGTCACCAAGAAGATCAACGCCAAGGTTCTCAGGGTGGTTGAGTACCCGATATGGTTAGCCAACATTGTGCCAGTACCAAAGAAGGATGGGAAGGTCAGAGTCTGTGTCGACTACCGGGATCGCAACCGGGCTAGTCCGAAAGATGACTTCCCTTTTCCAAATATACATATCCTGATTGAAAATTGCGCTAAGCATGAACTACAATAATTCATGGATTGCTTTGCTGGTTATCATCAGATCTGGATGGATGAGGAAGATGCTGAGAAAACGAATTTTATTACGCCGTAGGGAGTGTATTGTTACAAGATGATGCCATTCGGCTTGAAGAATGCAGGGGCCACCTACATGAGGGCTATGACCACCATCTTCCACAACATGATTCACAAGGAGATCGAGGTATACGTGGATGATGTTATTATCAAGTCTAGGAAATCCACTGACCACATGGAAAATTTGAGGAAGTTCTTCAAAAGGTTGCGGAGATACAATCTGAAGCTGAACCCCGCGAAGTGTGCATTCGGGGTTCCTGCTGGAAAGTTGCTCGGGTTCATTGTCAGCCATCGAGGGATAGAATTGGATCCGTCAAAGGTCAAATCCATTCAAGAACTACCACCGCCAAGGAACAAGAAAGATGTGATGTGTTTCTTGGGGAGACTTAATTACATCAGTCAATTCATAGTACAGTATACAGTTATTTGTGAGCCGATCTTCAAGATGCTGAAGAAGGACGCCGCAACAAAGTGGACCGATGATTGTCAAAAAGATTTCAACAAAATCAAGGCATACCTATCAACACCACCAGTCTTGGTACTGCCTGAGCTAGGTAGACCTCTGTTACTCTACCTTGCAGTGTTAGATGGAGCTTTCGGCTGCGTTCTGGGGCAGCACGATGAAACGGGAAGAAAGGAGCAAGCCCTTTATTATCTCAGCAAGAAGTTCACTCCGTACGAGGCCAGATATTCTCTATTGGAACGCACTTGTTGTGCTTTGACTTGGGTAGCTCAGAAGCTGAGGCATTACTTCTATGCCTACAAAACGTATCTCATATCGAGAATGGATCCATTGAAGTACATCTTTCAGAAGCCCATGCCCACTGGCAAGCTAGCCAAGTGGCAAATCCTGCTGAGTGAGTTCGATATTATCTATGTGACTCAGGAAGCAGTAAAGGGACAAGCACTGGCAGACCATCTTGCTGAGAACCCTGTAGACGGAGCATACGAACCTCTGAAAATGTATTTTCCTGATTAAGAGGTATCATTCATAGGAGAAGACATTGCAGAATCCTATGACGTTTGGAGAATGTTCTTTGATGGAGCAGCGAACTTCAAGGGAATTGGCGTTGGGGCAGTCCTAATATTAGAAACCGGTCAGCATTATCCGGTATCTGCCAAACTCAGATTCCCCTGCACCAACAATATGGCAGAGTATGAAGCATGTATCTTAGGGCTCAACATGGCCATTGACATGAACGCCCAGGAGTTGTTAGTGATTGGTGACTCAGATTTGCTGGTACATCAGGTACAAGTGTGAACACCCAATTTTTGCCCTGCAAGGAAATTACTCCTAAAATAATCAAAAATAGTTTTAATAAATTTTAGGAACTTTTCTTTATTTAGTCGCATTCCATGCGTGTTTAATAATTCTAAAATCATAAAATAAAATAAAAATCATAAAAAAAAAGGTTCAAATCTTGATTTCATTAGCATGTTAGATTTTAAACTTCATTTTTAGGATTTAATCACATTGTAAATGCATCTTCTAAAAAATCAAAATTGCATACATAGTCTTAATTAATTAGTTTTAACATAGTTAATTATTTGATTAGTAGTTAAAATGGATAGTTGATTGATTTTTACAAAGAGTGGTACCAAAATTGGATTTTTAAACTAAGTGGCTAATTTGAAAAGAAGAGATTTAGTTGATTCTTGAATTGGGTTAACCTTGCAAATGAAAATAGGCCTGCTTTGTTGAAGCCCAGAATTCCTACACACCCACACCCAAGCCCACACTTGAATCGGCCCAACACCCCCTTCAGACGCCTAAACGACGTTGTTTCGCCCTTTCCCCTCACCTATTAAAAATAAACCTAGACCTAGAACCTAGGGCAGACCTATATCGGACCCCCCTTCCTAATAACCTAACAGACACTACACACGATGAAGAAGAGGCCTGGAGATAAAGAAAAAAAAAGAGGGCGGAAAACAAAAAAATCGCAGCAATTCAATGCCATGAATACGCCATAGCTTCTGTTTGTAGAATACCCAGTTGAAAATTCATCTAAAGGACCATCATTCTCCTATTGAATCACTCCAAAAAACACCCATAAAACAGCCCCAAATTCCTGCTTAAATGACCCTTACAACTTACTCCCAACACCACCAACAAAACCCCCTGTAGTTGCTGAAAAATCAGCAATGTAAAAGCCATCAAAACCCAGCTATCGTCCATCATTTATGGCCCATAAACACTTCAAATCAGCTCCATTAAACTACCAAAAATACCAGCTTCAAATCTCCACCTCCTTAACCCAAAAACACAGCTAATACAACACTAAAACGAGCCAAAACAGCATCTCAAACTAGCTCCCAATTCCAGCTCAAAACAGCTCTCAAACTATCCCCAAACCAGCCCTCTTTCCCGTAAAAAAAAACGACCTCAAAACTGATCTCTAAGCAGCCCCAAACTGAGCTGAAAAGAGCCCCCAAAGAGCAGCAAACTCATCCACGAAACTACTAGAAAATTAGTCACAAAAAGCGGAGTGCGAGGTTACCGTCGAGGTTGCGATCGAGTTCCAGTCAAGGCGCGCGTCTGCTGGTCCCGTGGCATTTTAACTTGAAGATTTTGAAACCTTATCTTCCACTGTGCCCTCATCACTAATAAAGAGTTTGTTAATGGTTGTGTTGGCAGTGGGCGAGGTAAAGAGGTTAGTTCTTTTGAATTGATTTAAAGCTAATCCTGTTCTTTCCGTTTCTCTCTCTTTTGTTTTTTTTGGGTGTTATTGTGAATTTTTTTGGTAAGTTGGTATTATTTCTGAGTTACATTGCTCTAAAGATTTCACTTGGGTTTAACAATTCTAAATCTATTTGAGAGTTTCGATTTCACAACGTAATGTGCAAAAGAAAAAATAGAATTTTGGTTTCTATTTTTCTGCTATATGCTTAATTATAGATGCTGAGTATATGAATATGAAAAAGAGATTCTTCTGTAATATTCCTTGAATGATTTGTTGTTAATTTTCCTTTTGATTCGATATTTTCTCTAAATTGTTTCAAAGGATTTCTAAGCACCTAGATGCATCTGTTTCCATTCTAAATACATGAGAGAATGGGATGGTTCAAAGGAATAGACCAAAGAAGATAATAATGCTATTTAGACATTTCTTAATCTACTGGATTTTCTCATTTGAATCAATAAAGCGTAACAGTGATTTGCAGTCTTTCTTTAGTCATGCTTGTGAATTGTTTACAATATTAAATTTACAATTCTTTACCATAAGGGATGCTATTTGGTCCAATGGTTAACGTGCCAATAAATCAGATCATAAACACTGTAGTTTATTTTAAGCTTGATTAATAATAAATCATCACCGGCTATGGGTACGGTTCCGTGGTATGGTCGTGATACATAATTCCCATCTCGGGAGTGGCAACTCATGCCCCCGACCACAACTTCAAATAATAATAAAATTACACGTTGTAAATTGCGGGTGCATTTCATATGGCGCGCTTACAATGTGTCCGAAACGACAAGTGCACGCCATCGTGACTTGTTTCAGAATAATCCAAAATATTAAAAGCGGCTAAAAAGTAAAAATGCTAAAATGCACAATAGGGTTAAAATATGGAAATAATTAGATAATTAGGCCAAATATTAATAGTTAAGCGACCGTGCTAAAACCACGGAACCCGGGAATGCCTAACACCTTCTCCCGGGTTAACAGAATTCCTTACTCGGATTTCTGGTCGCAGACAAATTAAAACAGAGTCAAAATTTCCTCGGTTTGGGATTGCAATAAATAAATGATGTCCCGGAACACCGTAAAAAATCCGGGTGGCGACTCTGAAAACTAAGATAAATCCTAAATCTGAATAATGTCACTTTAATTGAAAAAACTCCCTTATTACCCTTTATTAATCCGGGGTAGTGGAAAAAGGAGGTGTGACAACAAGGAGAGTGGGCTACCAAGAATTCCAAGATACTACCATATCTGCACCACGTACAGGAATTAAGAAAGAGGTTCACGAAGATAGAGTTTCGGCATATCCCCAGAATCCAGAATGAGTTCGCCGATGCATTGGCTACTTTGTCCTCAATGATCCAACACCCTGACAAGAATTTCATTGATCCTATTCCCTTAAAGATCCATAATCAACCAGCTTATTATGTCCATGTCGAAGAGGAAGCAGACGAAAATCCTTGGCTTCATGACATCAAGGAGTATTTGGCAAAAGGAGATTACCCAGAGCTTGCGAATCCCACTCAGAAATGTACACTTCGAAGACTATCCATCAACTTATTTCACAGCGGAGGAATCCTATATAGGAGGACTCCCGATTTGGGATTATTACGTTGTGTCAACGCAAAGGAAGCATCCAAGCTGCTAGAGGAGATCCATGCTGGGACATGTGGCCCGCATATGAACGGTTTTGTTCTGGCAAATAAGATACTACGAGCTGGTTATTTTGGATGACTATGGAAACGGACTGCATCCAGTATGTCCGAAAATGCCGTCGTTGTCAGATACATGCAGATATGATAAAGATACCTCCAAACAAGCTCAACGCAACAAGCTCACCAAGACCATTCGCCGCCTGGGGCATGGATGTTATTGGACCAATCGAGCATGCCGCCTCCAACGGACACAGGTTCACTCTGGTAGCCATCGACTATTTCACCAAACGGGTTGAAGCAGCATCCTACAAAGTAGTGACTAAGAAAGTCGTGGCAGACTTTGTTCGCGATCATATTGTCAATTCGAGATTCCTGAGTCAATCATCACCGATAATGGTTCCAATCTTAACGGTGACATGATGAAAGCTATGTGCGAGGCTTTCAAGATCAAACACAAGAATTCCACAACTTACAGACCTCAGGTGAATGGAGTTGTAGAAGTTGCCAACAAAAACATCAAGAAGATACTAAGAAAGATGATAGAAAGGCACAAGCAGTGGCACGAGAAGTTATCATTTGCCTTATTGGGATATCTCACCACAGTTCACACCTCAACAGGGGCAACTCCCTATATGCTAGTTTATGGTACTGAGGCTGTTATTCCTGCCGAAGTTGAGATTCCATCTCTAAGAATTATACAAGAAGCTGAGCTCAGCAACACCGAATGGGTAAAGAGACGTTATGAGAAACTAGCCCTCATAGACAGAAAAAGAATGAATGCAGTATGTCATGGTCAACTCTATCAGAACAGAATGACCCGAGCCTTCACTAAGAGAGTCAAGCCTAGACAGTTCACACTGGGGCAGCTGGTGCAGCTGGTGCTGAAGAAGATCTTTCCACATCAAGACGAAGCCAAAGGGAAGTTCTCTCCCAACTGGCAGGGTTCGTACATGGTTCCCCGGGTATTGACAGGAGGAGCACTTATACTCGCAGAAATAGACGGAGAAGTCTGGCCAAAGCCAATCAATTCAAAAGCAGTCAAACGCTACCATGTGTAATCTTTATGCTTTCTCAATGATGTAAATTGAACTACGCCTGACCTGATTCCCGTTTAAGAGGGGATACGTAGGCAGCCCTATGGGTTAGGTCACAATTCAATAAAAAATTCATTTTTCCCCGCAATTGGAAACTGGGGCATAATTTTGAAAGGACCCTCAAAATTCCGAAGCAAGTTCAGCCGATCGCCGCACAAGCAGAGCCAGAAGCATTCATCCATCAAACTAGGGCAGAATTTTGAGGAGGGCCTCAAAATTCCGTAGCAGGAGAGGTTGCAATGTCCCGAGCCGTGTCACGGTCATCGGTTCATCCCAAAATTATTTTTTAATTATGCATTATGCTTTTACAAAATCATGCATGTTTGTTTTTGAAACAGCTTTGTTTAGCAATGCTACCCCAATAATACAAATAGTATCATCAGATCGATCCCAGCAAGTCAAGAAAAGCTAGTGGGGATACGAACTAACCCCCGTTTATAGAACTCACGATCTTTCTTTGGTTGCAGGCACTAAGGTTGCAAAATCCCTAAATGTATTGTCCACCCAGGGGACAAACGTTGTTCAAAATACGATTCTCAAAGCCGTTGCACTTGCCGACATTTTCTATCTGCACACACAAGTAAGTCACAATGCTCCCAATAACCACAATGCCGCAATCTGCTATCAGCTAAGAAACTCTACCGTCATTTGTTATTTTATTTCTTGCATAAGGCTACTATTCTGCCTCCCAAGGTTAAGCTCTACCTTCATCTACATCATTGCACAAGGCTACCATTCTGCCTTCCGAGACTAAACGTTGTCTCCATCTGCATTTGAATCTTTGCATAAGGCTATCATTCTGCCTTCCGAGGTTAAGCTCTACCTCTATCTACATCATTGCATAAGGCTACCATTCTGCCTTTCGAGACTAAACGATGTCTCCATCTGCATCGCATAAGGCTACCATTCTGTCTTCCGAGACTAAACGTTGTCTCCATATGCATTCAAATAAGGCTACCATGCCTTCCGAGACTAAGCTCTACCTCCATCTGCATCATTGCATAAGGCTACTATTCTGCCTTTCGAGACTAAACGCTCTCTCCACTTGCATTTTCATCATTGCGTAAGGCTACCATTCTGCCTTCCAATACTAAGCATTGTCTTCATCTGCATTGCATAAGGCTACCATTCTGCCTTTCGAGGCTAAGCTCTACCTCCAATATACCTTTCGAGACTAACTGTTGTCTCAAGCACTATTTACTTCGCTTTCCTTTCAGGCTAAGCTCTGCCCTTTCATTCGCAAGACTAAGCTCTGTCTCTTCAGCATCATTATATTGCATTAGCATGGGCTGAAATATCGCTAACCCATCCAAAGGCTTCATCGTTTGGAGGCACCATTTTCATAGCCCGAGAACACCATGCCATGGCCTGAGGATCTCTTCCAACCTCTGCATATCATTATTCAAAGGCGTCATGGTTCAGAGGCACCATCCTCATGGCCCGAGAACATCATTTTCATGGCTTGTGAATCCTGCATCAAGCAATTCATAGCCCAGGACGTCATGGTCTGAGGACGTCATCCTTAACCGTCCAAAGACATCATTCATGGTCCAATGGGAATTTGCGTCATGTTCAAATTACGCACAATATATGCTTGTATTATTTATTTGCAGGTAATCCGGCGAACGAACTGCCATCCTGGCAGGAGCGGTCCCGCTCCAGTTCTCCTAACAACCCCGCAAGTCGTTTGTGCACCTAACCCTATACTTTGCGTCCGTTCTTGTAAAACTTCATCGGTATACTTCGCCGACGACTCCTGAACTACATACGGCCTGATTCCTGTATAACCAGGGATATGTAGGCAACTCAAAAATCAGGGTGCGGCCTAAATCTCTCCAAACCATTTCACTCGGTCAAAATTGGCCATCATATCTTTACCCGACAACTCTTTCATCCTTCCCGGGTAAAGAGGGACAGTTGTTGATACCCAAGTTTTCCTCAAACTATTTTAAAATTTGCATATGTGCCTTCAAAATCACTTTTTATAATAACTGGTATTTTTCCATAATTTTCCATATTTTATTTAATTTCTTTTCCAATTTATTCAGTATTTTAAATTCAATAATTATTCATAAATTATATTATCAATAATTTCAAAATATTTCCTAGCTCAATATATTATTTTTATCATATTAGAATTTAATTATTTCACAAATTAGCCAATTTGGCATTATTTGGCTATAATTACAATAATTTTGCAATTATAGCCTAATTGTACATTTTATACCATTTTAATTCAATAGTTAGTCATTTTATATTTTAATATTATATAATTACCTTAATTTCACCTATTTATCCTTATTTTCATTTTTATGTAATTGTTAGCTATTTTTATTAATTCTTTATTTATTTAATTGGGTATTTAATAGTTAGCCCCTTCCTATTTAAAATCTAGCCTAAATCAAACATGACCCCTAACCTAATAAACTAGCCCAACTACCCAGTGCAATCCTCACAAATATACCCGGCCCAATCCCCCTTTGATCTAAGTCGTTGATTAATTCAAATCAACGTCCCAGATCTCACCTTACCATATTAATCCTAAACGACCTACCCCAAACCCTCATTCCCCCCTTCACTCTCAGCCGTCTCAACTCTCCCATCTCTCACATCTCTCTCTAAACGCTTCACCTGCTGACCTCCCTACTCCGGTCGTCTCCCTGCCGGAACCCATGGTGGTCTCGCCATCTACCAGCCTTATGGCTCCCCCTTGAACGTGTGTCATCGTTTTGAGGTCATCAGACAAACCTGGAGCGGTTCAACTCCTACCCATGGTCCTTCATGCCATTTTTGGCCACCTCCGGCCGTTCGAGTAAGATCTATGACCTTTGGGTTAAAACCAGTAACATTTTAAGGCTTTCTTATCTTTTTTGGGTTCTCTTCGAAACCCTAGTTCTTTAAACCTTCCGATTCATTTAGATCTGTAACAGATCTATACCTATTATGAGTTCTTTCCATGCTTTCTTTAAAGATTCTTGAGGTTCCTAAACGATTTTTTAGTTTTCGAACTAGGGTTTTCAAAATCCCTTTCAAAACAGTCTGCTTTCTAATTTCTTAGCATTATTTTATGATTCCACCATGTTTAAACATTATTTGAGCCTTTCCATTTTGTTTGAGTCATTTTTGATAAAAATCCCCAAATTTCTTGGTTCAATATGTGAATCCGAGTTTATTTGCAATATTCTTTTACCTGTTCTAGTATAACTACTCTGCATTCATGAGTATTGTGTGATTTTGTGATTTTTGCCCTATGCTTGCTGTTAGGGTTTCTGATACCTCGTCACTTTTGCCTAAATCATGATTGTCTGCTGGGTTCTTTAATTATTTATTGTGTTCTGATATGAATCCCTAATTGTGTGATTAGGGTTTCTAATTCTTGCTTAATATGTGTTATTCCGTTTAAATCAGCAACGTTTTTACCATTTTGAATCTTTGAATAAATGTGACTATTACTTTATTGATTTTACACAATATTCCCTACTGATTTCGAGTATTTCCTTACATGTGTGATATTTCCTTGATTGATACTGTTTCCCTATGTTTTGAATCTCACTCGAGATTTTCTTGTTGATTTCCAGAATTATCTCTTGCGTTATTTCTACGAATAAACCTGTTGTCAATTAGTTCATATGCACTTTCCTTAATTGGTATATTTTGTACTTAGACTCAATCATATGCTCTATACTTTTACTACCCCTTATATGGTGAAATCAGTCTTTCTCAACTGATTTTCTTTCCTTGATTATCCCTGTTGGTATCCGTTTGAGTTGTGACTCCTTGATTGAAGGGAGTACTTGTATTAATTGGACTCTAATTGTGATTACTTCCATAATTATGCTAAACCTTTATTTGTTACCTTATTTTCTGCCTATTTTCAAAACTATATATACTCTACTCTCTCATTAGCATAGGACACGAACAATACATTGTTCTGAACTCTCTCACACACATATTCTCTCTTGTTATTCTTGTTGTTTACTTGCTATTCTCCGTCTGCAAGCCAAGACTGAGCAACTATACACTCTACTGCTCTGCACTCTACTGTTCTTCACTCTACTGCTCCTCACTCTGCACTTACTCTCTCATTTAACTGGTATGTTTTTTTTTCCAGTTTAACTTAAAGCATCAAAAACAACATGCTTCTTTTAATATTGCAATTCCTTCTATTTCTACTATGCTTTTACTTATGGTTCTGTTGTGTACCCTGTAATTAGCATGTCTACTTTCACTTTACTAGTATGATTGTTAAGTTGTCCTATCCTCCCTTAGATTCAGCATGTTATCTCCCTAGCACACCCCTCAATCTGATTCTGCTAGCTTTTGGCTTGAACCTTTTTATGAAGAAACTGTTTTTGTGGTTGTTAAGTGTTGTAATACCTTAGTACTTCTTTGGTGCTAACTTGGATGCAAAATCTATACCTATGTGTGTCCTACTTGTCCCTAATCCCTCATTCCATGTTTGTGACTGCTTCCGTGTACTATGCATACTGATGTGGTTCTGGGTTGTTGATTGTCCTAATCCCTTTCTTTCAAACTATTTTCATTAAAAGCAAAGTCTTCTGTTCTCCAAAACTTATTTCAAACTACTCATTTTCAAAATGTTTTCCAACTCAACTATTTCAAAACTATGTCAAGCACTCTCACATATACTCTTAGTCATTAGGTTCTTCTCCTCTTGTGCGAGCATTGCCTTGGGACCCTTGAGCTCCCTCCGAACTTTGACACACAAGAGTTGGCCATTCCACACTGCACTTACTCTACCTTGGCAATGAAATCTGGGTGTGAACACTGCCCGGGATCCTTTGAGATACTTAGGGAACTCTGACACACCTGGATTATATGAAAAACTGTGAACTAATGGCATTTGAGGCATTCTGGGGATTTTGGGCCTATCAGTAGGCTCCCTATATCATAACTTCTTATTTTTCTTATTTCAATTATGTAATTTATGCAAATGGCCTGTAATAACTACTCGTAAAAAACTCAGGGGATGGATAGTGGAAAAGGAAGGGGTGACTATGTATGCTTTAGCTATTAAAAGGGTAGAAAACATGTTATTAGGTTTATATTCCTACTTGCCCAATAGAGACCATGCTTAGGACTCATTTCATGCATTAGAGATCATGTTCCCTAGGACTTATACTTACTGTTTTCAACATGTCCATCTCACTATCATATCACTTAGAGAATTTTGCGTTAAAATGTGTTAATAACCAGTACTTTGCAATCATGCTCTATGCTGCCATGTACACTTAGAGATCTTGTTTAGGGTAAACAACACTAAAATAAACTGCCACTCTTGCATCTTCTGAAATCATGCTTAATGCCGTAATTATTGTTCATTTAGAAATCCTGCTTAGGATTTTGTATATGCATCATCCTGCATCCCTATCTGTGCATTAGATATCATGTTTTAGGACTCATTCTCCGCCTAATTACCAATGCATAAAAAAGGACCTAAATTTTTTTTACCATGTCTCTAAACAACTAGTGATAATTCTGCATTTGATGCAACACCTAAGTACAACATGTTTAGGAAAAACAACTCAAACAATTTCTTTAATAATCTTGGTAATTACTGAGCATTGTCCTACGCGTAGGCAAGCCTTAGGTAATTAAAGTTGTTAAAACTGAAAATATGTCTATTTATGTATGCTGATTAATTATCAACAGGATAAAATCAGTAAGCAAAACTGATTAAGACTTCCTCTCTGAGTTATGCAATAAATATGTCTTTGTTATTATCATTTAGATACCATGTTTTAGGATCTGAATCAAAATACCTTAACTGCGTATGAGTCGTGCCGCCTATTTGCATTACTTGTGGAGGTATACTTGTGCCTTTTCTCTGCTTTTATGTGTTTCCCCCTAATTGCAGTCCTACATGTTCTTATCTGTCGTATTAGTATTTTTTCTTCAAACCTGAGGGTCTTCCTAGAACATCCCTTATAGGATAGAAGTCCTAACTTCCTCCGGGACTAATAGGAAGGGACGAGTAACAGTATGCAATAGAGATCGAGATCAACACTCGATTTAGTTACTTTCACAGGGTGGGAAAGGGTAGAATATGGATATGATGACTGGTGCGCTAATACCACGTGTAGCCCCTCTTTGAGGAGTGATTATCGGGTATTGTACTGATGTGATCCATATTATTATAAACCTAAGATACCCTTTATATGCTTAGATCGTAATCATTTCAAAATCTAACCTTCTTTACTATTTTTTCAAACATCTGCATGCTTAAGACTTAAATTCCCTCTTATTTGAGCCTTTATTTGTTTGTTTGCTAAGCTGTACAAATTCACAAAAGTTGTTTGGTCGTGAACCACACTTGTGGATCCTGAGGGGTGGCTAACACCTTTTCCTTAGGATAATTTCAAGCCCTTACCCTATCTCTGGTTAACAACGTAGTTGTAAATGAATCCCGTTGGTGTCCTAACGCACCTTTAAAAATCGTTAGGTGGCAACTCTAAAAAACACAAATTCCTTTCCTAAAAGGAAAGAGTTGTCCCAACCGAATGTCATAAACCCGATCTCCGCGAGGAAAGAGGGGGCGCGACAGATATCCCCACCTTATAAGTTCTCAAATCGCCCAAGAGTGGAAGAAAATGTAATAAAAATGGCCCTCGTCCATATTAAATGAGGTTCACTGCCTCCAGCGATTTTCGCACCTGCGGTCATAGGGCCGCACCTGTGCCCTCGCTTCTGCGGACAAAGGTCCACTTCTACGGAAATCTCCTGGCCGGCTGGGGTCGCTTCCGCGGATGGGTTCCCGCTTCTGCAGTCCCGTTTCTGCAGATGATGGGTCGCACCTGCGGAACATGGGTTGCACTCCCTTGGCTGCTTCTGCAAGGCTTGGCTCGCACATGCGGCTGTCCAAGCGCAAGTGCGATTATGACAGATCTGGGGAGCTTCAGTTGTTGTTGCAGCTCCCAACTTGGTCCGAGCCTCGTCCGATCGACACTCGGGGCCTCGCTCGAACATACCCACAAGTCTGGAATCATAAAACGAACTCGCTCGAACTCTCGGAACGCATGAAACAACATTAAAACTAAGAATCGCACCCCAAAACCAATTGATTCAAACTTATGAACTTCAAGTTCTTCTATTCATGCGAAATGCGCCGAAACGTACTTAGACTACTCGAATTGATACCAAATTTTGTGTGCAAGTCTAAAATGGCATTATGGAACTATTCCCGGTCTCGAAATTTCGTATGGACCTCGATATCACCAAAACCCATTCCAAACCAAATTTTAAAGAACTTTAAGAACCAACTTTCACTATTAGGCGTCGAAACGCTCCCTGTCATCCAAAACCCATTTCGAGGTCGTTTACTCAAAATATTGACCGAAGTCAAACTTAGCCTTTTAAGGCTAACTTAAGGAGCCAAGTGTTCTGATTTCAATATGAACCCTTCCAAATCTCAAACCGATCATCCCCGCAAGTCAAAAACAGTAAAACCACATACTGGGGGTCTTATTTAGGGGAGCATGATTCTAGAAAACAAAATGACCGATCGGGTTGTTACACCACGTCAGGCGGCATCACGACATGTTAGGATTTTGAGTTGTGACAGTATTTAACGAAACAATATAATAAAATTTAAGCAACAATCAAAATAAATATTGTATTTAAAGTAACAATACGGTATAATACAATGGGTAAAAACCATCCAAACAAGTTGTTATCCATCTTTCTTTGATCTGATTCTCCCTTATTTATATATTTATATTAAATCATATTAATTTATTATAATAAAATTATAAATTAATATAAAATATATTAATTAAGTTATAATTTTGTAAAGAGTATATATGTGGAATATATTCGTCATGTATTCATTGGATAGTATAGACACGAGTAGGAATACATTTCTATCCATGAATGTACTTCAATCAATATGCCTTAGGCACATATATAACATAGAAATCACACGTGAAAAGGTTAGCTAGAGCAGCGGATGCTATAGCGGAACTGATTACAAAAGAGGGAAAATCGATCACATTAAAATTACCTTCTAAGGAGGTTCATTTGATATCCAAAAATTATTCAACAACAGTCGAACACATGAAGAATGTTGAGGTGTACCATAAAAGTTTAGCTAGAGCCCGATCTAAACGTTGACTAGGCGACGTCCTGTAGTAAAAGGAGTCATATCCTTTGTTTTTCTTTAATTTTGTTAGTAGCAAGTTGCTTTCTTTTTTTTATTTCATTAGCTTATAGTTAGGTAACACCACCGCGAGACCTTGAGAGAAAAGAGAGATAAAGAGCTCACAAATGAAAGTTTGATTTTCAATTTAGGGAAATTAAACTTCCGTAGGAAAAAAATTACAACTAGTATTTTACCTCAGAAACTATCAGAAAATTTTGAAAACATTAAAGAAGAACAAAGGTGACCTATTTTAGCATTTCAAAAATTTCAGACCAAGGGTTTTGCACTTAATTCTATTATTCGAGTTACATGTAATACTAGTTTTAGTGGTTAATTTATTTTTATTTTATTTTTAAAAAATGCGACTAATGCCAAACCATTATAGGTCACATGGCACAATAGCTAAAGTACTACATTATTATTATTGCACATCATATTATATTATATTATAAGTATGAAGACCAAATAAAAAACTTAAAAGACTAAAATAACCCTATAACGTTGAATGATTATAATACCCTTCAACGTGATATTATTTCAAATACAATTTTGTACACAAATATAAATATATATTCCAATAAAATTAATAAAAAAATATTTAATTGAAATAAGGAGGACAAACATAGAATTGGAAGCCCTTTGGCTTTCAACATTAATAAGTAACCTCCTATTAAATATTAAATAATAGTTACATGAATGTTGTTAATTGAAAATCCTACGTATAGAATTTCTTGGGAATTCTAAGCATCACCAATCTTTGAATTGTTTCTAATTCAACATATTTAGAACACAACCCAATGAATAAGGTGTCAATGGTAATATTTTTTTTCTCTTAAATAAATTGCTAAATAATTCATCCGTTGTAGAAACCGTAAAATCGTATTTGTCATCTCATTGTTGTGATGACGTTATAACACTATCCATCCTTATGTGGACAACGTCAAAGCATCCTACAAGCAAATTTTCAAGCATTTAATTTGTTTATACCATATTGTTTGATATTTAAAGGAAGAAGCAAAGTTTGGGGTCTACGACAAGGCATGCAGAGTTTCTATACTAAAGTAAGTAACGGGTTCATGTAACATTTTCATCTTCTTTTTCCTTTTTCTTTATTTGGTGTATAATTTCTGGACAGTATATGTAAAAAAATTTAAGTTTATGTTAATTCGGTCACTCAGAAATATTGTAGCAATTATGGTAGTATAATTATTCATTGAGTGTTACCTGATATAAATTATAATTTTAATTTTTCTTCAAAATTTGGTTCTCAATTTCTATGTATGTATTCGTACTGACATTTCAGAATGAAAGCTTAGTTGATGATGTTTCACGTATGGCTGTGTGATCAAGATTTTGCTCTCGATTATTAGTCAGAATTCGATTTTTAATAGAAGTTATATTCTGGAGAAATATCTTGATTTTTAAGGAGTTTCTATAACAAAAACCAACAAAGAAATAACAAAAAGAAATTTTAAACAAAATGCATCCTTTCCTGTCAGAAAATGAACGATATATGTTCAATTTCTTTCTAAAATAATTTTCAATGCATTTTTCTGGAATTATAAAATTCATGGTTAAATAATTTCTAAAATGTATTTTCTCACAGAATAACTATGTATTATAGTATAAAAGGGATATTTTATGTTTTTTACAAGAGTTATGATAATGATAAAGCAAACCGAAATGATAAGATAAAACATATACCAATATTAAATATTTGTATCTCATCAAATAAAACTAATGTGATTATACATAAAATAATCAGTATTCTAGTGATAACTTCTCATAAAGTTTAATTTATAATTCTGTTTTTAACAAAAGCTACTATTTATAATATACTTGTGATCACATTATTTCGATACATATTTTGTGAAAATAAAAATATAGAATACAGAGACCAGTACTGCAAAGCAAAAGCAAAAGTAAAAAAAATAAATAGAACAACTTCAATTACGGCTCGTAAAGTGTATATGTGTGGTGACATTAAACAAGCATCCTTTTAGATTTCATATTTCTTTTTTGTTGTTGTTGTTGTTATTAAAATTCGCATAAAATTGTTAAAACTATTAATAAATCTTTAATTATTTCTTTAAAATTTTATATTTTACAAGAAATTAGTATTTTTTTCAGACAAATAGCATGTTTGGTCCAGCTTCTTCAAGCTGAAAAAAGTGCTTTTTTTTTCTTCCTAAAGTTGAAGTATTTGGCCAAACTTTTAGGATAAAAAAATACTTTTGAATAGAAACAGAAACCGTTTTGGAGAAGCAGAAAAAAGTAACTTCTAATAAACACTTTGTTTGAAAAACACTTTTGAGAAAAATAGATTTAGAAGCACTTTTTAAAAGTTTAGGCAAACACTAATTACTGCTTAGAAGTGTCTTTTAAATTAATTAACCAAACACAGATTGCTTCTCACCAAAAGTACTTTTGAAAAGAAAACACTTCTCAAAATAAGCTGATTTTTTCCAGCTTGGCTAAAACTAGGGGTGTCAATGGTACGGTTCGATCGGTTATTTTATAAAATTTGTACCATATCAATTTTTCAGTTATTCTATTATGTATATCCAAACTTAAACTTTTCGAAATCGTCCCAATCATGTTGGTTTATCTTCGGTATCGGTACGATTCAGTTAATTTTTAGTATTTTTTAAAATGTCATGTAAAAGCCATTAGTAGAAGTAGAATACACTAACATACGTACTTTATAGGACTTTAGCAAAACACTCTAGATATTTTTATTGTTTAAAGGGTGATGAATTAAGAAAATATGAAAGATGACCAGAGTATAGATCCCATCAACTATTCTAAAGCAATGTAAAGGAAACTGAGCAAATACAATCATACGAAAGGAAATATATTTAATAGATTGTAGTTTGCTTATCATTGTTGCTACAATACCTTGTGTCTTGCTAGTGAATATATTGAAAATTTAGTTTCAATATGAGTACTATAATAGATTTGGGTATTAGGATTTTAAGTTTCATTACTTTTTGACTTGTAACTGTTTTCATAATTTCAAAGCCCAAGGAAAAAATTAATGCTCTATTATTTTAAATTTAATATATAAATATATTTTTACATATAAATTTATTCGTTATGATACAATATTTTTTCGATTTATTTTATAAAAATAAAAAGGTAACCCTAATTATCGGTATAAATATATATTTATATGAAAACATACAATTTTATTAAAAGAAACCTAAAATCCGTCCGGTACGGTACATTTAGGTCAGTTTAATCCGTTTTTAAATATTTAACACCCCTACCTAAAACATTTCCATTTGTAGCGAACACACTTGTCTGTCCTGAGCCGATCTGATTTGGGCCACTAACATTTGCTAGTTTCCCTTGAGATATCTGCAAACGGTTACTTGCTGCCACGTTTATTACAGGAAACAGCTTGAAGTGAAGAGTAGAGTAATAATAGAGTAGTAAAACGCTAAGAGTTGAGGAGAGCAGAGCAGAAAATGGGCAACTCTCAATCTTCTTCCACGAATCCGCGATTTGCTTTAGCAAAGAGGTGACAATTTCTGTTTAACACAACAACTTTGAATATGTTTGATCAATTTAAACTCAAAACAGATTTGATAATCTTTTGTAGAGCGTTCACCGAGAAGAAACTGGAAGACCTGAAATCGATGTTCGATTCGCTAGCTGCACAATCTCAAACCAATGGAAATTACATTTCTCCTCCTGTTTTCAAGGTGCTTCCTGTCAATTTTATGTCTCGTCTGTTAAATTTTCCTTTTTTTTTTTTTTTACAATTAAATCATGAATTGGGTATTTATGCATGTATAGGGTTATATTGGAGTTGAAGGGCCGTTGGGTGATAGAATGTTCGATTTGGTCACTCAGAAACGTAAGGATCAAAAACTTACATTTGAAGACCTTGTGATTGCTAAAGTGAGTATTTTTCATCTTATTCCTCTATTGTTATTGCTTTCATGTGACACATGTTCTTTTTTAGGTTGTCCTGATTTTACCCTTAATGACATGACTTATTTGTACCTACTTGGTATAAAAGTTCATTCTTTACTAAAGGCACCATCACTCATTTAAGAGACAATTGCTTGGACCTGTGACCTAAAATATATAATGAAAAGAACACATTTTCCTTCACATATTCATGACTTTTCGAGTACGAACTTAAGTGTATGATATGATCCATTTCATTATTGTAACATGTCATAGTTGTTATAATAATAGGACGAAAAACATTCATAATTTGCCCCACTCTGAAAGAATTACAACATGTTGAACATTATTAACTAATAATAACCTCAATATTGCTACATCGTAATGGAAAAAGGTACATCTACAATTTGAAAACTACATACAAATTTTTCACATATGCTCCCAGAGTATATCTAGTTCCAAGCCCGGATGAAAAAGAGGGTTGTGTTAGGTTGATGATCAGTGTAAAAAATTATCAATTGCGATGAATCCTTTATCCTCATGGTAATGTTCTCTCCTTAGAACGCACTACATTGGCATTAAGGAGTACAAGCAAGGATTCTCCTATCATGCACGGGTGTGAGTAAAGAAATTAGTTCCATCAGAGTGCGTGGATATGATGCTAGATAAGAAGGATCATCCATCATACTGGATGAATAGATTAAATATGTTATTCCAATATGGTGAATTTCAAATTGGTGGTGGTATATAGGCTGATTGACATGGATGTCAAAGATTCTTTTTTGTTAGGTACGGGGAAGTAAATGAAATTAATGTCTACCTTAAAGAGGAGAAGAACCAATATCGCGTGTCTATAAGAGACTTGGCCTGAAGGAAGGAAGGAAGGTTAGAGAGATTGACCAACAAGCTAAATAAGCTGTGGTATTATGGCTTGTGGGATCGATAAAAGTAGGCGCAGGATGGAAATAATGTTGAACTGGGACCTAAAGATAAAGTTTTAGAAGTAAAGAGAATTGGTGATTGGTTTATCTTGTTATGATTAGTGAGGGAAAGAAAACAAAAGATATCATTAGTGCATAGGCTTCAAAAACAGAATTGTGTGAGAAAAATAAAACTAAATTTTGAGAAGATATGGATCCGTTGGTACGCGGAATTCTAGGTGACTGACAAATGTTTATAGGAGTAGACGAGAATGGATATGTGGATAGATATGTGACAACGCTTGCCGAGTACATACAAGTATTATCATACAAGAAATGGAGAAGGGAAGGTTTTAGAGTTTTGCATTAGCTTATTATCTAGTTTTAGGCTTTTAGCTAAAACCTAATATAAGGAAAGAGAAGAACAATTGATATTTAAGAGAGGAGGCAACCATAGCCAAATAAACTTTATTCTTACTAAAAGAAGCGACAATTCCATGTTTAAGCATGGCAAGGTTATCCTATAAATAAATAGAAAAGGACAGCAAGGTTATGCAAGGAGAACATCTAACCATCCAAAATAGTCCGGTGGTCTTGCATGTAAAACAAAAGTTGGAGCAAAAAAGGAGAAGAGTAATATGGAACCAGATTTTAATGATGAGCACTAGAAGTCTCAACCCACAAAATATTCATGAACAAGCTATTGGAGGATGGAGAATGGGACTTAAAAGTTGAAGCAATATCTACAGAAGGAAATGCAGGTTACATCTTTACTGCATTTGAGCGCAAATTCCACTTTTATAAAATTGCATTCCGCACTAGCTCGGATAGAAGCCCCAAAAGAATGCAATGATAAACAGGGAAGAGATGTAGAGACTGTCTCCATGAATTATGAGCCATATGCAGCTCCAACTGCAGTCCCTATACTCAGGGTAGTAATTACTGAAGCATGATCTACCTACGTTGGTAGGATTCACTGGATAAGCTTAATGGCTGAGCTAATTTAGGGCCGAGCTAAAAGGGATGAATAGATGTTTTAGCACAAGACTTAAGACTTAATCAACTGCTAGTGTTTTTGCTTTCTTGTGTCCGTCATACCCCTAAAATGACCAGAATAAACCTCTAAAGTGTTATCTTTTACTTCTGAAATTTGAGGTCTCTCTGGAAATTCATGTCTTCTCCTTGTGCGCCATTTCAAGTTTCTGTCAGCATATTGATGTTCTCCTCGTGGACATCCAGAGTTAAAAACATAGTTGTAGAGAACGGTGTTATATTTGCAAACTGTAATTCATTCACTTAACCATTACCCTTTAATCCTTTACTGCATAAATAAGGACATGTATCTGTCTATCGGTGAAGTGAGGATCATTCTGTCTCTACCTGTGAAGCTTCAATTGCAAGTAACAAATGAAAAATATGAACTCATGATGTATGCTTCCACTTTTCATATTGCAGGGAACCTATGAAAAAGGGACAAACAATGATATTGAAGAGTTTATCTATCAGTTGTTAGATGTCTTTGATGATGGCATTGCTGGAAGGTAATAAGCGTTGATATATTTAAGGGCTATACATAGTTTGTTCCCTCCAGATAGTAACTATGCTCAACTTTCTAAATCTATTAATTACCTCTCAATTCATGGGTTAAAATAGAAGTCCAAACTAACTTTATAATGGAACAGACAACTCTACCAGCTGGAAGGTAGAGCAATAAGCGTTGATATATTTAAGGGCTATATATAGTTTGTTCCCTCCAGATAGTAACTATGCTCAACTTTCTAAATCTATTAATTACCTCTCAATTCATGGGTTAAAATAGAAGTCCAAACTAACTTTATAATGGAACAGACAACTCTACCAGCTGGAAGGTAGAGCAATAAGCGTTGATATATTTAAGGGCTATATATAGTTTGTTCCCTCCAGATAGTAACTATGCTCAACTTTCTAAATCTATTAATTACCTCTCAATTCATGGGTTAAAATAAAAGTCCAAACTAACTTTATAATGGAACAGACAACTCTACCAGCTCAAACTTCATATTTATGAAAACCAAGGTCAAAGGTTCTCACTGTAGGTTGGTTGACGGCATAGAGTGCTGTCAAGTGTGGTGTGGGGATCAGGTTTTGGGTAAAAGGGCGGGCTAGAGATCTTTGAAGATTTATGTGCTAAACTACAGTTATTTATTTATTTTTAGTGAGAATGCTCTCCTAAAAGTACTAGGACTAAGGTGGTACACTTGCCATTAATTTGGATTAAAAATCAACTTTTGCTCCCCATAGGACTAAGGTGGTACTCTATTTTAAATGCAATTTTTTTGTTTTCCAATTTAAGTTTAACTCTTTTCTACAGAAAAATAACTGCTTCGTGCAGTTGAGATAATTTGTGCGTTGTTTTGGCTCATTTGAGGCAGTTCTTTTTCCTTCCACCACTCGGAGGGCCTGGGATTATACATTCATTTTAATTTGGCCTTCTTTATGTTGAATTGAGATTTGGTATTCTCTCTATTAATATTATGCTTTGTTTTATTTTATATTAATAATTTTTTTCAATTAAGGTGTTTTAGTTTTAACATTGATTCGAAAGCTGCAATTTGACATGTCACTATCTCTTGGACTACTTTTGAAATGATAATTATGAGAAGATGATCATTATCAAGATGCTAAAGTTACAGAGAGGAGAGGTCTTAGTAAAGAATGATTGATCAGTATTCCTAATATATGCTGTCAATGAAGACCGGGCAAATGTTAAATAGAACTGGCAAGCAAAATGAAAATCTCGAAAAAGATTGTGATGTAAGCCTCTTGAGGAAATAGGCATTTCAGGCTTGTATTTCATTATTAAAAACTAATGGGGAAGTTGGTATTGTCGCAATCATTTGTATGTATGTACATATTTTACTTGACCCTACATATCTTTGTCTCACTCATCTTATGCTATACACGACTTCTTTTTTTTACCATTATCTTGGTTTATGCAAAGTTCTCCATAATCAACAGATTATTAGACTTTGTAAAAATGTTTCTTCTAGTCATCCTCGGCCATCCTGTTTCTTTCCTGCAGTAATCATAGTATTATCACTCTTTTTCTAAGTTGCTCGGACTCTTTACTTTTGGTGCCGCACCTGATCGACATTGGGGGGGGGG
>ML329436.1:0-18004 GCA_005239505.1 Nicotiana paniculata | reverse complement strand
ATAATACCGACCGAACCGTGAATTTCGGTTTTTCGGTTTCGGTTTAATCGGTTATTCGATCGGTTCGTGGTTTTTAAATTATTAAATTTCGGTTTTTCGGTGCAGTTTACGATTTTGGCGTTTCGATTTTCGGTTAAACCGAAAACTGAAATTTTGGGTATAAGTCCAAAACTTATTACCCATCTGAAGAGTGACTGCTGCAGTGCTGCCGACGCCCGCTGCTAGGGGTGGGTGTCGGTCGGTTCGATCAATTATTATGGAAGTACAGTTTGGTTTATCTGTTTTGTAATATTAATAACCAAATCAAATCAAAGTATTTACGGTTCAGTGCGTTTTTTCAAGGTTCGGTTCGGTTATTTTCGGTTTTTAACGGTTCAAGATTTTTATATCCGAGGTAGACTAAGGAACTTTAGGTCGGCCTATGGCTAGCAGTTAATATAGATAGACATGTGCCATTGAAAGATTTCAGAATAAAATATTCCTCGTCCATCCATTTTTAACAAACAAGGCAACATTTCAATAAAGGATTTAACAATTTGAGACAACTAAAAGACCAGTTGTTAATTACCTGCGCATAAGATAATTAAGTCAACACTAGCTTTCTGCTAATAGAAAAGCATGTGCATTTGTATATCCATTCCAGCAAATGCAACTTCCCAACTCAAAGAAACCAAATTCATCAAATAACAAAAACTGATAAATACTTCAAATAAGAAGTTCAGCAAATACAGTTTAGCTAAAACTCGCAGCTACCAAAGTCCAAAACAAGTCTAGAAATACCATCACCAAACAACAAAACAGTGGCAAACTAGTCACAAGCCACAAGCCACAAAGTAAGTCTAGAAAAGGATACCTAAAGTCTTAAATACGAATCACTGGATGAGGCATGAGACACTTCTTAATATGCTTCACTAACCAAAAGTGCCATAATACTTTGGATGACAATTATAAACTCGACCACAATGAAGGCACTTTGGTTTGCGGGCTTCTTCATTTACTTCAACTAGCTCAGAATGTTCCCAAATGGGCGACCTAGCTTTAGGACCACGAGGCAGAGTTGAATCTACAAAAAAAAAAAAAAAAGATCACAAGTTAATAAAATATTTTTAATTATAAATAACAAAAGGATATCATAAAATAAGCAAATCTTTAAACTTACCGCTTGTTCAAACTATGCATTAACAATGCTAGTATCTCTTTCGACAATGCAAGTTTCTCTTCCGCTCTTTGCCGTATCTAAATATAATTTGATAAATTGTGTCATTTAAACTTACAAAGTAAACTAATTTTCACTAAAAACACTCACAAAACGCAAAATCTTACCAAGTTCAATTTGCTCAAGAAACTCCAAATCTTCTTCAACATTAGTAGGAGTACCCTCACATCTAAACCAATCTTGAATGCAAACAAGACTTTGCACCAACCGAGGAGTCAATGAACTTCTAAATGAATCAAGAATGCGGCCACCGATGCTAAATGCACATTCCGATGCAATACTTGAAATTGAATGGCTAATACATCACGAGCTAGCTAAGATAGAATAGGAAATCGAGGCGCATTAATTTTCCACCAATCTAAGATTTTAAAGTCATCAGAATCATTAGACAATGGCTCTTGTCCTTCACCAATATATCTTTCCAACTCAGATTTAGCACCTACACTTCCGGAGTCTTCCTTTTGCCTTTTCAACAATTGCTTTGTTCTCACAGATTTTGTTCTCACATTCCCCCTAGATGAATCAGATGTGTCATCAAATGAAATAGATTTAGATGGAGTTGATTGAAAATAACATCCTTTGGAATATTTTTTTTGATACTCCCCAAACAAAGAATTCAAATAAGCATCTATTTCGGCAGTTAATTTCTTTCATGGCTCCTCTCAAACATTTCCTCAAGTGCAAAACCAACATACTCTAATTTGTTATGAGGATCTAATAAAGAAGCAATAAATAAAATTTTATTCATCTTTTCAGGTTCCCCCCAATATTTTTTAAACTTTTCTTTCTTCCCTGCCATCTTACTCAAATAAGTATCATCACTAGCTAAACAAGCTTTCAAATGATTATCAAGCTCATATATCCTGAAAATGACAGTTAGAAGTGACATAACGTGAACCTGAAACTTTTTCGGTGAGCTCGTGAAATCTTTCAAGAAACTTTATCACGTTTCTCACATTCACCCAATAATCAGATACAAATGGACCTGCAACATTCCCATCCTCACAAACATGCGTACAAAGATGAGTAGAAAATCCATCATAAAAAAATGAAGCTTGTCAAAGGCCTTCTCAAAGTTTTGCGCTGTTTCCAACATCAAGTAGGTGGAATTCCACCTAGTAGGAACATCCAAACACAATGTTTTGCTACATTCTACCTCTTGATGTGCACAACATTCCCTAAACTTTAAGGTCCTTTGCGGAGATGATCTCACATGCCTCACAGCTTGTCTAACACGTTTTACAGAAATATCAATTTCATTCAAACCATCTTGCACAATTAGATTAAGTATGTGAGCCATATATCTCACATGAAGATGCTTACCACTCATCGAATTAGTTTTCCACATATCTAGTTGTTTAGATAATTCTTTGATTGTGGCATCATTCGAAGAAGCATTATCAACAGTAACAATGAATACCTTATCCAATTTCCATTCAAGCAAACAATTACCAATAAATTTTGCCATTTCGTTACTCTTATGACTAGAGTTAGGGCAAAAATTTAGTATTCTTTTATGCAACACCCAATCTCTATCAATAAAATGACCTGTCAAACACATATAATTAATTCTTTGTAACGAAGTCCATGTGTCTGTGGTAGAACATATTTTTGGTTTTACTTCTCTGAAATTTTTCATTAGTTTAAGCCTCTCTTCACTGTAAACTTGAAAACAATCCCTTGTAATTGTCCTACGAGAAGGAACACTAAATAGAGGTTGGGCTATGCTCATAAACTTCTTAAAGCCTTTCTTTTCAACAAAGCTAAAAGGTAATTCCTCCGTAATTACCATCTCAAGTAAAGCCCTCCTAACTTGTTCTTGATCAAATTTCTAAAGCACCCCACCATTAATTTGCCCATCCTTTTGTAAACACAATTGTGTTTGAGTATTATCAACTTTCTGTGGTATTTTTGGACACTTCTTTAAATGAGTATTCAATAATGTTGTTCCATTCAATCGTGAATCAACCTAATAATCACGACCACAATGTTTACACTTTGCTCTATCACCTCCATTATCATCTTTAAACTTTTCAAAATTATCCAAGCAGTTGATCTATATTGTACGAATTTTCTTTTTTTGGGCCTTGACTAGTTTCAATTGAATTTGTAGGCGAAGAAGTAGCTTCGCTTTCAGATGAACCTACCTCACTTACTCTACTTTCAACTTTTGTCATCTATAGAAAATCGAATGAAAACAGAATTAGGGTCGGAACTCCTATAACAAATACATTTTTAGATTATTCATAGTAAGGCATTAACTGAAAATAAAACTTAAAAATTTGGGTAATTAACATTACAAATAATAAGGCTTGATGTAAACTGCATTCTCAAAGAGTGAAGGCAGAATAGAGTAATATCATTGTGATTTGTCTAATGGCAGTACGCTGCTATTTCAAGTTTGATAATTTGATTACAATAAAGATAGAATAGGCTGAACAAACTGTTACTACTGATATGATCCAGAATTCCAGATTAGCATGTTAACTTGAAGGGCTTCATGTTAGACATTAAGAGCTTGGAGTGCTTCTGAAACTGAAAAGGAACTCAGAAGAAGGAGGTAACTACTAACCTGAGGAAGAAGGATGAGCGACGAGCTGAGGAAGAAGGCGTCACAGCAAACAAAAACGGGTGTCGGCAGCACTGTAGCCTAATTTATGATTTCTAAGGAAAGGAATAACTAGGAAGTGGGAAGTAACGTAAGTCACTAAGTCTTAGGTTAGGCTTCAGACGGGTTTGGGTAAATTGGGTGGGCTTCATAATTCAGATGGGTAATAAGTTTTGGACTCATACCCAAAATTTCAGTTTTCGGTTTAACCGAAAATTGAAACACCAAAACTGTAAACCGCACCGAAAAATCGAAATTTAATAATTTAAAAATTGTGCACCGACCGAATAACCAATTAAACCGAAATCAAAAAACCGAAATTCACGGTTCCGCAGGTTTTTTCGGTTCGGTCAGTATTATGCCCACCCCTACCCGTTGCTGTCTGCTGTGACGCCTTCTTGCTCAGCTCGTTGCTTATCCTTCTTCCTCAGGTTAGTGGTTACCTCCTTCTTCTGAGTTCCTTTTCAGTTTCAGAAGCACTCCAAGCTCTTAATGTTTAACATGAAGCCCTTCAAGTTAAACGTGCTAATCTGGAATTCTGGGTCGTATCAGTAAGCCTATTCTATCTTTATTGCAATCAAATTATCAAACTTGAAATAGCAGCGTACTACCATTAGACAAATCACAATGATGTTACTCTGTTCTGCCTTCACTCTTTGAGAATGCAGTTTACATCAAGCCTTATTATTTGTAATGTTAATTACTCAAATTTTTTTAGTTTTAGTTTCAGTTAATTCCTTACAATGAATAATCTAAAAATGTATTTGTTATAGGAGTTCCGACCTTAATTCTGTTTTCATTCGATTTTCTATAGATGGCAGAAGTTAAAAGTAGAGTAAGTGAGGTGGGTTCATCTGAAAGCGAATCTACTTCTTCACCTACAAATTCAGTTGAAACTAGTCAAGGCCCAAAAGAAAAGAAAATCCGTCCAATGTAGATCAAATGCTTGGGATCATTTTGAAAAGTTTAAAGATGATAATGGAGGTGATAGAGCAAAGTGTAAACATTGTGGTCGTGATTATAAGGCTGATTCACGATTGAATGGAACAACATCACTGAATACTCATTGAAAGTAGTGTCCAAAAATACCACGGAAAGTTGATAATACTCAAACACAATTGTTTACAAAAGGATGGGCAAATTAATGGTGGGGTACTTTGGAAATTTGATCAAGAACTAGTTAGGAGAGCTTTAGTTGAGATGGTAATTACGGAGGAATTTCCATTTAGCTTTGTTGAAAAGAAAGGCTTTAAGAAGTTTATGAGCATAGCCCAACCTCTATTTAATGTTCCTTCTCGTAGGAATTACAAGGGATTTTTTCAAGTTTACAGTGAATAGAGGCTTAAACTAATGAAAAATTTCAGAGAAGTAAAATAAAAAATTTGCCTTACCACAGACCTATGGAATTTGTTACAAAAAATTAACGATATGTGTTTGACGGGTCATTTTATTGATAGAGATTGAGTGTTGCATAAAAAAATACTAAAATTTTGCCCTATCTCTAGTCATAAGGGTGACGAAATAGCAAAAGTTATTGGTAATTGTTTGCTTGAATGGAAATTGGATAAGGTATTCACTATTACTGTTGATAATGCTTCTTCGAATGATTTCACGGTCAAAGAATTGTCTAAACAACTAGATATGTGGAAAACTAATTCGATGAGTGGTAAGCATCTTCATGTGAAATGCATGGCTCACATACTTAATCTAATTGTGCAAGATGGTTTGAAGGAAATTGATATTTTTGTAAAACGTGTTAGACAAGTTGTGAGGTATGTGAGATCATCTCCACAAAGGACCTTAAAGTTTAGGGAATGTTGTGCACATCAAGAGGCAGAAATTAGCAAAACATTGTGTTTGGATGTTCCTACTAGGTGGAATTCCACCTACTTGATGTTGGAAACCGCACAAAACTTTGAGAGGCATTTGACAAGCTTCATCTTTTTGATGATGGATTTTTTACTCATCTTTGTACGCATGTTTGTGAGGATGAGAATGTTGCAGGTCCATTTGTATGTGATGATTGGGTAAATGTGATAAAGTTTCTTGAATGATTTGACGAGCTCACCGAAAAAGATTCAGGTTCACGCTACGTCACTTTTAATTGTCATTTTTAGGATATATTTGAGCTTGATAGTCATTTGAAAGCTTGTTTAGGTAGTGATGATACTAATTTGAGTGAGATGAAAGAAAAGTTAAAAAATATTGGGGTGAACCTGAAAAGATGTTGCTTCTGTATTAGATCCTCATAACAAATTAGAGTATGTTGGTTTTGTACTTGAGGAAATGTTCGGGGAGGAACTAGGGAAGAAATTAACTGCCGAAGTGAATGCTTATTTGAATTCTTTATTTGGGGAGTATAAGGATGTTATCTTCAATCATCTCCATATAAATCTACTTCATCTGATTCATCTAGTGGGAATGTGAGAACAAAGCAATTGTTGAAAAAGCAAAAGGAAGGCTCTAGAAGCGTAGGTGCTAAATCTGAGTTGGAAAGATATATTGGTGAAGGACAAGAACCATTGTCTCATGATTCTGATGACTTTAAAATCTTAGATTGGTGAAAAATTAATGCGCCTCGATTTCCCATTCTATCTGAGCTAGCTCGTGATGTATTAGCCATTCCAATTTCAAGTGTTGCATCGGAATGTTCATTTAGCACCGGTGGCCACATTCTTGATTCATTTAGGAGTTCATTGACTCCTCGGTTGGTGCAAAGTCTTGTTTGTGTTCAAGATTGGTTTCGATGTGAGGGTACTCGAATTAATGTTGAAGAAGATTTGGAGTTTCTTGAGCAAATTGAACTTGGTAAGATTTTGCATTTTATGAGTGTTTTAGTGAAAATTAGTTTACTTTGTAAGTTAAAATGACACACTTTATCAAATTATATTTAGATATGGCAAAGAGCAGAAGAGAAACTTGCATTGTTGAAAGAGAGATACTAGCATAGTTTGAACAAGTGGTAAATTTAAAAATTTGCTCCTTTTGTTATTTATTTATAATTAAATATATTTTATTAACTTGTGATCTTTTCTTTTTTTGTAGGTTCAACTATGCCTCGTGGTCCTAAAACTAGATCGCCTATTTGGGAACATTTTGAGCTAGTTGAAGTAAATGAAGAAGCCCGCAAAGCAAAGTGCCTTCATTGTGGTCGAGTTTATAATTGTCATCCAAAGTATTATGGCACTTTTGGCTTAGTGAAGAATATGAAGAAGTGTCTCATGCCTCATCCAGTGATTCGTATGTAAGACTTTAAGTATCCTTTTCTAGACCTACTTTGTGGGTTGTGACTAGTTTGTCTCTGTTTCGTTGTTTGGTGATGGTATTTCTAGACTTGTTTTGGACTTTGGTAGCTGCGAATTTTAGCTAAACTATTTTTGCTGAACTTCTTGTTTGAAGTATTTATCAGTTTTTGTTATTTGATGAATTTGGTTTCTTTGAGTTGAGAAGTTGCATTTGCTAGAATGGATATGCAAATGCACATGCTTTTCTATTTGCAGAAAACTAGTGTTGACTTAATTATCTTATGCACAGGTAATTAACAATTGGTCTTTTAGTTGTCTCAAATTGTTAAATCCTTTATTGAAACGCTGCCGTGTTTGTTAAAAATGGATGGACGCGGGAAATTTTATTCTGAAATCTTTCAATGGCACATGTCTATCTATATTAACTGCTAGCCAGAGGCCGACCTAAAGATCCGTAGTCTACATCGGATATAAAAATCTTGATACGTTAAAAACCAAAAATAACCGAACCTTGAAAACACCGCACCGAACCGTAAATACTTTGGTATGATTTGGTTATTAATATTACAAAACCGACAAACCAAACCGTACTTTCATAATAACCGACCGACGCCCACCAAGTCGACATCACACGACGTCGGTGTGGGCCTGGGATACATACTTGGTTTACTCAACCGATTTTGGGTACTTTTAACCAAAATCGGCGGAGATTTTGGAAAAGATACAACGATTTCTAAAATAAAACCTAAGTGAAATTGAAGAAAATGGAGTACCTTTTATATAGAAATTTCTATGTCAGCCTTTTTCCTTTTATCTCCTTCTTGGATTCTCCTCTTGATCAATAGGTTTTCCTTGTTGAAATGTCTTGTAACTTGTAAATTTTCTAATCTCTCATAATTTAGACATATTTTCAGATATTTGAATTAATTTTAGCCGAACTCTGCACCCGCATCCATACCTGTATCCGTATTCCCGAATTTTAAAATTTTGATTATGAAGGATCCGACCTTTAGATCCGCACCCGTATTGGACACCCGCACCGAGCAACTTAGCTCTTTTTAATATTTGCATACCTCCTGTGCATCCCCTTGGGTATTCCTTTTCTGTAAGCTTCACATTGATTGATCCTCCCAACCCCTTTCTTGGGCTGTCTTTCGCAGGTAGTTCTCCCTAAAATGATGCCAGCAAAGAATTACAACTACATTTATTTTGCAAACTTTAACTATTTTTCCTTGAAATCCTTGTGAAGCACTTGATACAAACTTAAACCATCAGATTAGTTGCGGAGTCAAGTGATGCTGGTTGTCCTTGATATTTCTACCTTTCCTCTATAATAGTCAAGTAAATTAATTACAAGAAGAGAGGACGGGCAGAGCATTACACTCCGTGAGATGCTAATATTTAAGTTCAGAATGAGGCAACCATGCTGCACCTGCTTTTGGCTGGATAGGGTCATGATGTTTATTCACCAGACTTGAAATATCTGGGATTGGACCCTTTTCGTTAAAAATTATCCCTACTTCTTTGAGGTGGAAGTGACATAAATTTTATTTCTGAAGAATGGATCTCCATTGAGGAGAAGGAGGAGGTTCCAGCATTATTCTTCAAGATAGATAACATAAACTTACGGTGCTTATTGATAAACTTTAAGTAGCATGTACATACAGTTGTTGAATCAAAGGGGGTTGACCATTACTTTGGCCCTTAGGGGAATTTCCAATAGCCTCTTTCTGCAAAATAATATTCTATGATGGAAGAGAAATGGTTTCTTCTTCGATTGCTTTCTATGGCCTAGAAGCCCTCCTTGTAATTGGAAAGAGCATACCATCTGGCAGTAGATGATGGATTTGTTTCCTTTATTTCAATAGTTGTTGTCAGATGAAAGGTTCATTTTTTTCCCCAGAATCTCTTTTATCCTTATATGGAACAGATATATGTCGAATGAGAAGTTTTTTCTTCAGTTTATGAGCTTGTCTACTTAAACTTGGATGTCAAATAGATTCATTGAGGCTCTCCTAAAATAACCCCTGCCTAGTCCGGTTTTAAACATTTAATTTTAATTATCATTAAACATAATTCTAGATCCTCTTCTTTTTCTTTTTTTCTTTATATAGTATCCGTACTATTGAACACCGAAAATAGAATGATTTAAAAAAACCCAGCAGTATTGATTCTCCTTTATGGTGGTAAATACATCTCTGGGATCAATTTGCAGATCTGATCTTGAAGCTGTCTTGACTGCAGTACTCAGAAATATATCTTCTCATGAGAGCCATCAATCTGAACCTAGTTCAGAGAGGGAAGTTCTTGACATTTTCCTGAATGCTGCAAATTTAACAACGGGTGATAAACAATGTGCTGAGAGTTATATTTCTTTCGAGGAATTTAGAAGTTGGTGTGCCCGTCTTCCATCAGTAAGGAAGTTTCTCGGAAGTCTGTTGTCTCCACGTGATTCAGGTTTCTGCTTTACAGTCATCTTGTGTTTTTCTAATTTGTATTTCCACATTTTTTCTTGTTATTTGTAGTTTCTCTAAGAGGAATATGTTTCTACATATTGGACATTGCTTACTGGTTGAATTTGTGTGGGCTTAAATGTTGGCTTTTCTATTTGGTTCCACCTCTATATTCTCTGAAACTTCTATGACAACTATGCATGATACTGGCCTTTGCATGTAATAGACATTACTTGTGTTTTCTCTGAAATTTTATGTTATTATGCATAATTTTAGAGTTCTATGCTGAGTCCTGCAACTGGTGTAGTTGCTGTTATGGGGATTCTTATAACAGTTTAGCTTTTCAGTCTGCCACATTTATATGATAGCAATAGAATTTGATCTTGGGGAATGAGGGAAATACACGAGGGTGGTAGGATGCATTGTGGCTATCAATGTCAATGAAATAAGGAATTGGGTAATGCTTGTTTCGATGTAATTTTCTTACTCTCAGAAAGATCATTTCCTTATAGGAAGTTGTGTTAAGATTCTTCCTAGAGTAGAGTCAAGGACAAGTTCATCGCCATGCTTCCCTAAGCTTGTGAAGGACTCCTCAAATATGTCCTATTCCTTTGTATCCATATACCAGGGGCGAAAACTTTATGATCACCTGATTCACAAAGGGTTTGATCTAACAGGGCCCTTACCTTTTCACAGAATAGAACTCTATAGTATTTTTGAGGGTTGTGCGCATTGCAAAGTTAAGGGAGGAGGACGTATCCAATCAGAACCATTTTCTTGCGCGTTGTCATGTTATCTTTTTCCCCCTTATAAAGTACTTTGTCGTGTTCTCTTTTACTTTGTGTATGTGAGTTTCACAAAGCATAGCCGCTCTTAAATCCGGATGAAGGAGGTTGCAGCCAGCCAATGTAAAAATAATCTGTAACTATGTTGAATCCTCTGAAAACTTGGATATAGAGCAAGCAAGGGTGCTAGTATGGGGTCAGCTGATTAAAAAATTTATCACAGTTGCTGAAATTGAAAAATCTTCAATCATGTAAATGAAAGATTAAGTTCAGTTTGAAATTTTTTTTTTCATCATGTATCTCTCTGATAGTTTAATGATACTCTGCTTATTTTGAGTATTGCTTCCTTACACATACAGGATGCTAATGTGGCACGGATATACAACCCTCCTCCCTTCCCCACACAGCATATGTGAAATCACAATATTTTCTAAAACTTAAGTTGAAAAATCTTCATTTATGAAATGGAAGAGCAATTTAGTTTGAGGATTTTCTTTGTCATAATAACTCTTCTTGCTAGTTTTATGCAGCTTTCCAGTAGAATAGGTATAAACCTAATTCTTTACTTATAACCACTCTAGAATATTGTCAGTTACACATATCAGTTTGTATAATCTGGTTGTTTGTATTCATAATTGTCATTCCACTTCCCCACCCCCACGCACGCAAAAGGGAAAGAAACACGGTAAAATATTTTCACAGTTGCAAAAACGTAGTCAAGCTAGGTGGTATGCAGTGATTACTAATCTATTAGTATTTCTTTTGCAGGCTCTGAGGTTCCTGTGCTAATACACCCGGAAAATATTGACCCTGCTGTACTATTGTTAAGAAAGGAATATGCTTGGCATATAGGGGGGGCCCTCCCACAAGACGAGCTGCATGAATGGAGACTTTTGTATCACAGTACAGTACATGGTCTAAGTTTCAATACATTCCTGGGGAACATTTCGTGAGTGGCTTCATGCTAGCTTAGAAATGATTTTCTTATTTGAGGATTAACTATCAGTATCTTTGATCTCATTAAGATTTTTAAATTAGCTATAGTTAGGCTAAAAGATTTTTTGGTAGTCATCTTGTTTCCATCATTATTTTGGGCTTGACAGAAAAAATTTCTCAGCTTATCAGATCACTGAATATGCTTATAGTATCATCTTTCAGTTTATCCTAATTTCCACTTGCACAACTTGCTAAATAGATGCCATTTTAGTTTTTTTATATCAGTTGCGAAGTTAACCTACGTATTGTTAGTACAATAGACTTTGAAATATCAAGTAGTATAACATGCATTTCTCCAATGGATTCCAGGCAAAACTAACTGCATCTCGTAACTATAGAAGCTTCCCTAAGCTATATGCCAGTTGCATTGATAATGAGTGGAGTAAGTGTTATACTATTCATGATCCAGCCTCTAAGAAGCTAGGACATTTATTTAAGGTGGTGATAGGGCATTGCATAATTCTCATTGTCCACACCACTCTCCCTTTGAGATCCATCACCCTCGTCCAGCCCTACTCTTTTGTGGGTGGAGTTTTCCCTACTAGAACCTAGCTTGCTGGCATTTCATTTCTGCATCCTCTCCATGGGCATTTAGCCTCGATAAGTTTCAAGAATCACTGAATATCTTCATAAACTTGCTTAAACAGAGTCTCAACCCCATTCAAGAAACTAATGAGGTGTCTATAACCCAACTAGAGGAATCCAAGGATGATTCGAGAATTGGTTGTTGAATACGTGGAATGGCTATTGACAACCAATCCTATCACAGGATTCACAACATACCATCTCTTGCATGCAGCATTGATTTTTCTAGCAGCTAAATGATAAATTTTGGGCGCATACTGATGCATAAATGCCATCACTCTTTCCTCTTATTTTTATGTCTGGTTGCTGTAGTATCATTCTTTGAGCCAAGTATTAACTCCCAACTTGGACTGCAGAAATGACAAAGGACCAACTTTATTGATAATAAAAGACAAGGAAGGTTATATTTATGGAGGTTATGCTTCTCAATCATGGGAGAAGCATGCTGATTTTTATGGGGACATGAAGTCTTTCCTCTTCCAGCTATACCCGAAGGCATCAGTTTACCGTCCTACTGGAGCGAACACTAATTTACAGTGGGTAAGCTTCTGAACCTTATGAAACAATTGATATCATTTAACTTTATCCATATTAGCTGTCAAAAGAAATAATGGATTCACTTGGTATCATTAGAGAAGGCCTCCTCTTGTTCAAAACTTCAAAGTTCCTCCAACTCTTAAAACCTTTTCCTATTATCCGGTGGGCTCTTCATTTCTCAAGTTGCAACTCGTTGCTACTGGTTATTACATATTTCCCCAATTTGACCATCAGTCACCAGGATCCTTGACGGATTTTGGATTTTGAAGCTGGAGATTTATCATTCTTCTTTTGCCTTCTGAGACTTGGGAAGAGACGAAAATGAATCAATATTTTTGCAAGTTATCTCAGTGCAGTAGTATACATATTGCAAGTTCTCTCAATGCAGTAGTATTTACATACATTTTCTTATGAAGGTAGCGTCCAAGTCAACTTGTGTGCACCTCGACTATTTCGGGTATATGTTACCTCCCACCAGCATAAGTACCGGGTAACTCCACCTACCAAAATACAGGCAGATAGGAAGAAATCACTTAGCACTTCTTGCCTCCGTTGGGATTTGAACCTGAGACTTCTTCAACTCCCACTTAATAGACTACTAGCCCACACCCTTGGGTGCTGAGAATAGATACCATTTAATCATAGTTAAGTGAGATTACTGTGTATGAAAGACGTATGTCTTGCATCCATTAGTTTTGTGTAACCACCAGGCAGGTAGGTTTTTATCAAGTAGTTTATGTGCTCTCCTGAAACACCTACATGTCCTACTTTTATCCGGAATTCTTCACGCAGAAGAACAGCTTTTAATATATCTCCTGCCTCACAACATTGTACAGTAATCTGGGAAATGTACACTTGACAAAAAATTTGCTCCGTCAGTGTTACTTTCTTTCATTGCATGAGTGGTTTAAATTTCCATTTTGATTATTGTTCACATAGTTGGGAAATTAGAATTTTAGAATTTAATTTTCCTGGTTCATGTAAATCCCTTGAGCTTGGATGTTTAATGTTTATATGTTGAAACAATAACTACTTGCAAAGTGGAATTTATTTATCAACTATTGAATTACTAAGATGTTTAAGCTCTTATCTTTTGGCAGTGTGCTATAAATTTTAGTTCTGAGAGCATTCCCAATGGCATTGGTTTTGGAGGACGAGTGCACCACTTCGGCTTGTTCATCTCAGCTAACTTTGACCAGGGGCATACTTTCACCTGCACTACCTTTGGCAGCCCTAGCTTATCAAAGACCCAGCAGATCTTCCCAGAAGTGATAGAATGCTGGGGAGTTGCGATAAAAAGAGCTCAAGACGATAATCATGATCGACTTAAAGGTACTGTGTTGGACAGATTTAAAGAGGACCGCCATATGCTTAACATGGTTGGACTTGCCAATTCAAGTCAGTGATGTGCCTGCGTCCCCTCATACTTATTTGAAGTTGAGGCACTAGTTACTTCTGCTGCTCAATTAGCGTGGTTTGGCTTGCGTATTCGAGAGTTTATCATCTTGCATGTAGTTTAATTATGTATTGTATGTGTTACTACTATGAAGTGAGTAGAAAATTGATAGATGTGTTATCTTGTGAAATAAAACATCATGTGTTATTTAATAACATCTTCAATGTAACACTCTTCTTCAGGTGCGTTGGGCAGTTAAATGCCTTATACAGTTATATTATTGCCCAAGTAGTTGGTTGAGCCTCGAGGGAGAGACAAGTGTAAGGAACAAATTCATTTGATTGTAATATCATACATGTATTTCTACATCCAAATATGTGAAGTAAAGAATGATATTATCTGGGGAACTTTTGGTAACATCAAAGATCTTCATCCGAGTAAGCCGTATAATATTTAGAGACTAAACGTACATGCAGAAAAGGGTTTCTCTGAAATGATGCCACATGAAGTTAAATAGAAATCATCGACAGCTCACACTTTGGTACAAGAGGAACGAATTCATTCCATATTTTGGAGATTATCCAACTTTTAGGACAAATGACATGCAAAGATAAGTGAGCGTTCTATCAAATATAGGGTAATAAAAGCAATTCTTATCACCAATAGCCTATACATGTATGATCTGGCAACACATAAGAAGGTGCAGGACAGAATCTGCACAAAGCTTCCACATCCATATCCAAATGTGCTTACCATTGCTCAAAGAAAGAAAGAAAGTATGTAACATGGATAAAAATGGTAGCAATGTACCATTAAAGGAGCGGTCCTATGATATAGGTAGAGAAATCCGTAAATTTAAACAAAATCCTATGCTTATTGGAAAATAGTGATATATTAGCAATATACGAAATATGTGATAGGAACTTAGGAAAACAATTAAAGTTCTATTATACATGAAATTGGACACAACATCTCAATTGAAGTATATGTTGCATTACCCACGAAATTGGTTAAAAAAAACACTCAAATTTAACAGATAACATCCAAGTCTAGAATTTAACAAACGCACTTCTTCTCATAACACCAAAAAGAAACAACACAAACTACAGACACGTTATCAATACCCACCACGTCTACCACCAGAGCCACCAAATCCACCACGTCCACCGAACCCAACAGGCGCAGCCATAGCCACGGGCTGTTCTTCCTTTAGCACAACACCAGGTAGTTCACTCATACCCATTGAAGCAAGCAAGTCAATAGTTTCCTTATCAACTTCAATCCTATCTATTTGAATAGCAGATTCATCAGGTACAAAGTCCATACGACGCTCTCTTTCTTCTTCTTGTAACTTGAGAGAAATTCCTCTTACTGGACCCTTTTGGATCCGCTTCATTAAATGAGTGGAGAATCCGGCAATCTTGTTGCGGAGACGCTTCGATGGGATGATGGCTACTTCTTCGAGAATCTTCTTATTTGTGTGGAAATCCAAGGTCATTTTTGAGTAGTAACGTTCTATGACTTGGCGTGAGGATTTCTTCACTGTTTTCGTACGAACACGACCCATGGCTGCTTTCTGGTACGGTGAAGTGGGGGGGCTACTGGAATACGCAGGAAGAGGAGTTGGGAAATTAGGGTTAAAGGTCGCAGTAAGGTTTAATATATACAGTAGATCAGTTTTGGGGAGTTGGAAATTACCAAGATGGTGTTGGCTACGTTTTGTGAATTGTTTGTACTTTGAGGGAACATTTGCACAAATGACATCTTTTTGGAGGTCACTATTTAATCTGTCTTATGAACTAAATTTGTCTGCCCAAAAAAAAAATTTGAATTATTTTTAAAGGTGAAATTTAATCAATGAACTAATATTTACAGAATTTAAAAAGTGATCTCATAGGATGCCATATGGTACAAATAATCTATTTTTGAGCATAGTTGACTTTGCTGTTTTCTATGCTAATTTTTGAAAATTTTAGCAGTTGTTCCTTTTTTATCAGTTTAATAAATGGTCTTCATTTTATTTATATTGCAATTGATGGACTTTTAACATCATGGTCAAAAGATCCTTTTTAGCTTAAAACCTTATGAGAAAATATTTAACCAAGGCAAAATTATAGTATAAGCTATTGCAAACATTAGATCAACAACACACACTGTGATCCCATGAGTGGGGTGTTTAGATTATAATCTAATACTTTGTGAGTAAACTGAAAATTATATTAGCAAACATTATTTTCTGAAAAGGTAATTTCTTAAAGGTTATATTGCACAACTTTTTAAATGGACAAAATTTAAACAATGGCTATAAATGGACATTTGCAAGAAATCAGCCGCTAAATTTTTGCTTGGGATCTTTACCCAAATAGCCGGTTATATTAATTATTTACTTTTTCTAATCATATACATAAATTATACATTGATTATACATAATTATACACATGTAATTCATAAATTATGCATATATTATACATTCAGTGGCTATTTTTAGTTTAATTGGTTGGGTAAGCGGCTATTTGGGTTAATTCTTCTTTTCGGCTTAGCCTTAGTTAGGCGGGCGATTTGCAGCCATACCCTACATAGCAGCCACCTTTTAACCTATACTCTATTTTTAAAAATTATTGATTTGGTAGCCAGCTGACAAAAAATTCGCACTAATATGACCATTCTACCCCAGACAAAACATATAAAAACACTTTACGATTTGAATCACGCACAAAACACTTCACCGATCCTCCTCCATCACTCCGTCTCTTCTCAGATCTCCTCTCCCAAACTAGAAATTTGAACCAGACTCAAATTCAAAAATTCAAATCGTAAGTTTTCGAATCTGATTGATGTTCATGATACCTGAGATTTTCAAAAGAAGAGGCATATGCCAGCGACTGAATCAGTACCATGGAAGTCTACCAAATGCAGTCGATGTAAACAAATTGAGCATAATAGAACAACTTGCTTATCTTCTCCAGCACCTCATCCATATTCGAAGAAACACGCTGAAAAATACTCCAACATCCAATAATTCTTGGCAGAATTTAGACTTTCATTTTGTATGATATATTTCAAATGTGATTGTTTTCGTACAAATAAAAAAAAGACTCTTGCGCTCTTTTATATATTGTTGAAGTGCAAACCACTTTTGCATAAGGTTACACATTGGTACGTTATTGTTCCAATCAGAGCTCAAACTATCCCACTTCTGCATAATTTCGTCCATTGAAAGCTTCCTACTTCCGCTTGCACCAGACATTCTTTCTTCAAAAAAAGATAAAAGACTAAGGATGAATATAAATTTTACAAAACTTAACTTCAGCCTCATAAATTTTCAGACAATAAATGTAAATGTAAGATAAGTAGATGATAAAAGACAAAAAGTGGCTAGTATATGCGAAAAAGATAAGTATCAATTTAAAAAAAAAAGGCTGAAGTTTAGTCGTCATGAGCTTTATGAAAAATGCTTAAGTAAATTAGTTTATTTGTAAAGACTTCAACACATAATGTGCTGAAGCTTTTATTCACTGGATTCTATAGTTTAGTCGTCATGAGCTTTATGAAAAATTTCAGCACAAGATAATGAACTAAGTTAGTTCATTTGTAAACACGTCAGCACCTTACGTGCTGAAGTTTTTATCACTGTATTATATAGTTTAGTCGTCATGAGCTTTATGAAAAAATTCAGCACAATATACTGAAGTAAATTAGTTCATTTTTTAATACTTCAGCAACCACTGTGCTGAAGTTGTTATCCCTGGATTCGATAGTTTTTTAATATTCTATGCTGCACTTTTTGTCCCTAGATTCTATAGTCAATTAGTTCATTTGAAAAACCTTCAGCATATTGTTTACCTAAGACAAAATAGACAAACGTATTTGATAATGCAAATAGAAGAAAAATTTAAAAGACAGAGATCATATTATTCACACAATTTATTTTATNGTTTTTTAATATCCTATGCTGCACTTTTTGTCCCTGGATTCTATAGTCAATTAGTTCATTTGAAAAACCTTCAGCATATTGTTTACCTAAGACAAAATAGACAAACGTATTTGATAATGCAAATAGAAGAAAAATTTAAAAGACAGAGATCATATTATTCACACAATTTATTTTATTTTCACTGCTAATTACAATCAACAACAACAACAACAACAAGGAGGATCATCTATTTCGCCCTGGAGTTATATT
>ML329435.1:0-42535 GCA_005239505.1 Nicotiana paniculata | reverse complement strand
TGCCTCCTGGGTGACGTTTGGCTGCCTCTATGTTTTGCAAATTGACAGGAAGTTTTTCAAATGTTGCTGGGGGTCTTCTATGTATGACCCTGAGAATAGTCCCTTTTTTTTTGCAATAAGTGCATCATATTATTTGTTATCTGGAAGGACTCGACTTGTATATGAGGGACTAGTATCGCAGTGGCCAAATTCTCAGCTGTGGGTTGTGACCAGTCATATAAAGGAGCCTCTGCCCCTATTTGAGTGACTGGGTCTACCACATCATCCCCATTATTGTTCCTGTTGTTTGGATCTTCCATGTCGGGTTCAATTTGTTCAATTGGTGGTTTCTGTTTGCTTTTTCGATTGGTCCGGTTTAGGGCCTTGAAAAATTTCTCGGGGTCTGATAAGGCTTCGACTATTTCACCAGTTCTCGATGAGTTTCTAGGCATGCACCTGCAACACGTTAGCAAACGTTAAAATTTTAATGTATAAGCGAAAATTTGAAGAAAATTGACTATATTTCAGAATTTTGTATTTCTTCCAACTCAATTGATAACACCGTTAATTCCCCGGCAATGGCGCCAATTTGATCACGCTCAACTATGTCTAATAAAAGACTAAGCGGGCGTTGCAAATAGAATCCGGGGTATTAGGCCTAGAGTCGATCCCACATGGAATTAAAGAATCAATNTCTTATAGTTTGATTAGTTGTCTCTATCAATCATGAACACTCTATCTACCATAAATCTCTCTCAAGTAATTATGATAATTTACTAGACGCACTCTCTCAAGTTATGCTAGCTAGATTGCATTACAGTTCACTTTAGATTGCACCCAAAGTATCGTTATTTCTAATCCAACTTCTAAACCCTCGGTTATGACTTTCGTCTATACTCTGGGAGTGGTGTTGTTCAAACAATTACCTAAATATGCATTCTCTCTCAAGTTGATACATACTAAATAGGCACATCTAATTGATAGCCATTCAATTAACTGCAACAAGAACGTAGCTGAACAAATAGAGATGAACAATCAACCAAACTATATTAATATCACCATAAGTTTATCCCCCAACGGGTTCCACTAAAATCCTAGATTAAGAAAATTAGCTACTCATATTCATAAGAATCAATTCTAAAATAACTTGCATAATTGAACTATAAAATAATAAATAAAAGCTATAAAAATCAATGTTTGCTTCACTGAGTAGTAATCCACAGGTTTTTCTTCACTTTAATGGCTTCCCCCCTCTCAAGTTGTGTTTTTGGGTCTATTTATATGTTTGGGATAAGCCCTAAACATGTAGGAGATTTCTATTCAAATCGGGAAACACTTAAAATCTTCAAAAACTCGAGTTGGACCAAACCAGGGACCTGGCTTTATGGCCCAAACGCCTGGTGTTATGGATCTAACGCCTGGATAAAGCCAGGCCAGGCCTGGCCTTAAGGCTCAAACGCCCGGCTATAGCCCGGTGCACTCCTCTTCGCTTCTTGAGCATATTTTTGATGTTTTTGCATCCATTTAGCTCGGCTTCCATCTCCAATTCACCTACACATGAAATAGACTCCATTATGCACATAGAAAGTGTATTTTTATCATTAACGCATATAAAATTTTAGGCATATAACGTGTTAAACCATGAATTCTAGCCACACATCAAAAGGTTCAAGATGATTGCTCGCAAGGTAGTCGCTAGAAGAGAACAAATCAAGAAAATCAATGATCAATTAAAAGCAAGTCAGGCAGAAGAACCCCAGAAATCTGAAGAATCATTTAAGTTTGTAACTGAGGGGGGAAAAACTATTTCATATGAAACAGAGCAGGTAACATCTAGTCCAAAAATTACATCTGAGACAATCTTTGAGGTTGCTGAAAATCTGGAAAACAGGTTTGTTCTGGTTGGAACTATAGCTGGGGTTGTATTAACTGAATCTGGAAAACTGGCTGGTAAAAAAAGAAAAAAAGAAAAAGAGAGTAAGGGTGCTCAAGGTTATGTGAGGGAATGAGAAAAGGAGTGGCTGGATCTGCACCCACTCTTGTTGGTTTGACTGAAGAATCAGGATCTATGGTAGTGTGGAGTGAGGAATCTGCTGGAGAGGAAGAAAGTTTGAGAGAAAAAGGGGGTTGTGGGTCTGGAGAAGCTGCTCAGGGGTTGGTTAGGTTAGGGAAGAATGTTCAAGTATATATTCCATATGTGAAGGAACCCCTCGAAGACCTATTGAAACGAGTGTCTGACAGTTACAATCCTAAAGGGAAGAAGAGTTCAAGAGTTAAATCCCTAGAACTGCTAGGGCTAACAAGAAGAGAAAGGTTACCTCTTCCATCCTGTAGAGACTCCTCCTACAAGAGGAAGATCTACAAGGAGTCAGAATACGCAGAGTGAGGATGAACTGGAAAAATCCCTAGAAGAGAGTAAAAGAAAAGCTGCTGCAAAGGGAAAGAAGAAAGTGGTTGAGCCTGTTGAGGTAGCTGAAATTGAGGAGATAGACCTGGTTCTTCGTGATGAAGAAAAGGTAGAGGAGGAAGATGTTTCAACTCCAAAGACAAAGAAAATAAAGACTTCCAAAAGGAAGTCCCCTTCAAAGACAGTCTGCAGAACCTTCTACCTTAGCAAAACGAACCAGGTTTGCCGTAAAATCTAGAAAAGTGAAAGTAGTGGAGGAAGAAGAGAGTGAAGAAGAAGAAGAAACCGATGAAGAACAGGACAAGAAGGAGAAGTTTAAAAAAAAACCATATTGAAGGGTAGACTCCTCAAGGATTTGGAGGAGGAAGGAATGGTCATGTTGCTGCAAAAACTACAACTGCAGGGTTGGAAGGATATGGTCCTTCAAATGGATGGAAGACTTTCCAGTATTGAGATTGTAGAGTTCATGGAAAATTGTGAGATAAAAAATGGCAGAGTCACCAATGTGGTGAAGGGAGTGATTGTGATGTTCGACGACAAAGAATTCGGAGAGATTTTGGGTGTATCCGCTGAAGGGTACAATGATTACAAAAAGCTCAAATGGCCAAGCCTAGAGAACCTCCCTTGCTATTATGATAAAGTTTGCTGACAATTAGTTAGATCTAGAGGCCAAGGTTTTATAGAAAAGTGAGATGAATCCACCCTACAAAGTGTTGTTTGAATTTGTTAACAAGGTCATGTTGCCCAGACAGGAAAGAAGGCACATTGCCACATTCATGGACCTGGTCCTTAGGGAATGCTTGGATAGTGGGAGCTAGATTAATTGGCCTGAGTTTATTATCCAACTCCTTTATAGGGTTCTAAATGGCACCAAAACTCACGCCATACCACCATATTGGATCACTTCAAGGTTCCCTTAAAGAAATGAGGTGTTAGTATAAGAAAGGATCACTTTGGAGAAAACACCTTGACTGCTTGTGACTATGAAGTCCATGCTGCTGTTAAAGAGCCTAGTTCATCCAAGAAGGTGTCTTTGAACAACAAAGTGAGAGCCTTGGTACAAGAGAGTAGGATTAAGGATGCTGCGATTGAGAGGCTGAAGAAGAGGCTTGCTGAAGTAGAAACTGAGGGATGCTCTTAGGGATGAGCTTGCAAAGGAGAAGGAGAAGAATGAAGACATTCTTCATGATATGTTAAAGCTACTTCAGGCCACAAACCAAGAACCCGGTCCTTCCCATCCTTGAAACCTTCCTAGCCTAGTTAGATAAACTAGTGATCGGGATTGGGTTTCTTTTTGTTCTTTTTGCTCATGATCTGGTATCTTTATTTTTCTTTATGATTTGTGGATGACTAGTATAAATTTTAATCAACTATTTTTGTACTCTAACTGATGCTTCTTAGATAGATAATATCATTAGATTTATATATGATGCTTGAATCCATGATTTCATTTGAAGTAGCCCTAATGGCCATGAGTAATGTCTATTACAATCTAGTTATCTAATATAATTATGCAACTTTTTGATGATTCCAAAAGGGGGAAGATAGGTTGTGCTTTTTACTTTGGACTGTGATGTTTATAACCTAATGAACCTGGTTTGAGGATTTGTGACTTTAAAGAGGTAGGTGTGCTAACATTGTGTTGATGTTGAGCTGAGTTGAAACAGGTGTCTTATGCTTATGAAGAGCACATAGTTTGTCATCATCAAAAAGGGGGAATTCGTTGGCCTAAGTGAATATTTTTTTGATGATTGCCAAAGGAACTAAAGCATGAACCATGTCCATACACAGTGTACCCAGACACGGACAAATTCGAGCATAAGGCATGCACGTGAAGGAGATAAGCTTAAGTGGTTATATCTGATATCTCCAGAATGAAAAGATTGCATAATTGATAAGGAGAAGGACTCCTTACTCAAAAGAGAACTCTATCCTAGATAAGGGAGGAGTGAGAGGTTGAAGATAAATAGAACTCTTTCACCATGGAAGAGTATAGCATTATAACTCTAGTTATTTTCGTTCTACTAACTCTATATATTGCAGGTTGTTCTCTTTTTACAGGCACACATTAAACATGAGTTGAGAGCAAAATAGCAAGGCATTTTGCAAGTAATTCCTGTGTGATTGAAGTGTGCGAACCTGAAGCTATATAAACCAGATAAAAGAACCAGTTCCAAGTGTATGTCTTTTATTCTAGTTTCATTGTAGTAGGACTTTTGAGTTGTACCTTTCAGCTTTAACTAAAAGCAATTGTACTAGGTACTCTGAGTGTTGTATTCAAGTTAAATTTAACTTGAAGTTATCGCAACAGCTAGAGGCTGATTTCCACAAAGGGTTAGAGGTAATCCTTAGGTTTACAAAGAGTTTTGTAAATGCTCTTTTTGGCTCAGTGGTGTAGTGAAGTGTTGGGAAAAATCCTACTGAGTAGTAGGTCGTGATTTTTTCACCTTTTGAGCCAGGTGTTTTCCACGTAAAAATAATTGTGTTCTTTACTTTACGCATTTATTGTTTTACAACAGTATATATAAGGAATACATAGAAGAACCAGGTTCTTCTATAATACGTGCATACGAAAAATTGGACACCACACGATCACGCCCCCTCTTGTGAGGTATTGAAGTACAAAACATCAATAGCCCCACATGGAAAGTAGAAAGGAAAATAATTTACTTATAAGGAGTTGGATACTCTTAATGCTGCGAGGCCTTTCAATGAAAACCATACGAGCTTAGTGCAAAGCGGTCAATATCACACCATGTTAAGAGTGTGTTTGGATTGTTTTAGTCCAACATCAAGGTCATTCGATCAAGTGTATATAACTCCATTAATCTCTCTCTTCTGTGTTAATTTAATTCGTTTTGATATATTCTTATTATTAAGTTTATACCGTCAAAAAGAACTTTATATGTACATATAGATTACATACATACACACACTAACACATACATGCACACATTTAGGCGCAACCCCCTGTCAATGAGTAAATAATTTTAGAAAATTACATAAACATTATCAAAAAAATATTTTTGAAATATAAATTAAAAATTAAAGAAAAAAGTGTAAGTTCAATTTTTTAAATACTGATTCCATTTAATTAGTTTAATAAAGGATGGAATCTTGTCCTATAAAAGTCTTTGGATGCCTTATTGTGTTTTCTAAAAACTTAAGGTAGAATAGTTTAGGAAAGTTATTGTATTTTTTTATGACATAGCACTAAAAATAAATTTAAAAATTAAACAAAAATACTTTTATTACGTCTTCAAATATTTAAAAGCAAAAATTAAAAAAAAAAAATCTTTTAGGGATCTCAGAGTGAAAATGTTGGCCTTGTAGTTGTAGCTTCTAGAAAACAATTACTAAGTGGTAAAGTAAAGAATAAAAATTAATAATTTTGAGTTAATATTTTACAAGAAATAACTTATTTTATTACTTTCATCTTTTTTTATGTGACCTGGTTTCCTTTGTAGTATGTCCCAAAAAGAATAAGATATTTTTATATTGAAAGTAACTTAACTTTAAATATTTTATTTTATTTTGTAACGACCCGATAAGTTGTTTTGAGGGTTAGCGCCTTGATCTCCTAATAACTGCTTTCCCCATGACTATTTCTGCTTTTGGGACTTTTTGGGACGTTGAGTGGTGAAATTTGGAGAGTTTTTGGACACAAAGTCCTTATATGTGAGTTTAAGCTTTAGAAATCGGACCGTAGTTGGAACTGTGGGAAGACGGGTCCGGAATGGGATTCCGTCGACTCCGTTAGCTCTGTTGGGTGATTTCGGAGTTAGGAGCGTGTCCGGAATATGCTTCCAAGCTCTGTAGTAGATTTAGGCTTGAATTAGCGAAAGTTAGAATTTCGGCAATTTCGGCCGATAGGTGGAATTTTGATATCAGGCTCGGAATGGAATTTCGAGAGTGGATGTAAGTCCGTTGTATTATTTGTGACCTGTGTGTAAAATTTGAGGTCATTCAGAATAATTTTGAGGTGTTTCGGCATCGATTGTAGAGTTTGAAAATTTCATAAGTTCTTAGGCTTGAATCCATGTATAATTAGTGATTTTGGTGTTATGTGATGTGTTTTGGAGGATCGACTAAGTTTGGATAAGGTATTAGGAATGGTTGGTAAGTTTAGTTGAGGTCCGGGAGGCCTCGGGGATGTTTCATATGCTCAACGGGTGATTTTGAAACTTGGAAAACAGCTGAACCATTTCTCGTTATGGTCTCTCGCAACTGCGATGGACTTTCCGCAGGTGCGGAAGAGGGGCTCTCAAGTGCGGGCTCGGTCAAGCCGCAAATGCGGCCAATTGACCGCAGGTGCGGCCCCAGGCCTTTTAGTGGGTTTTCGCACCTGTGATGAATTTTTCGCAGGTGCGGGACTGCAGGTGCGGTCCAAAGGGCGCAAGTGCGGAAATCGCTGGGCAGTTTATATCAAATTCGAGGGCTTGAATTTCATAACTTCTAAAAATTATTTGGAGCTCCAGTGTAGGCGAGTTGGAGTGAGTTTTGAGAAAAAACTTCATAGGTAACAATTCCTAACCCTATTTCCTTTGTATATCATTAATCTATAGCAATTTCTTCCATGCAATCAAGGGATTTAGGTGAAAAATCATGCAAATGGAAGAAGTTTCCCCAATTAGGAAATCGGATAATTTAATAGAAATTTTTCGTTGATTTTCGATGATTCTTGTTCGAGTGAGTTCGTGAGTGAATGTGTATTCTAAATTTGTAACTTTCACTCGATTCCGAGACGTGGGCCCGAGGGAATTTTTGGGCGATTTTTCCTAATTTCGCGTATTAGCCTCGAACTTATTAGCTATTTTTACTCCTTAAAGTGATATTTACATTATGCAATTGAATTGAATAGATTTGGGCCAATCGGAGTCGAATACTCGTGGCAAGAGCGTGGTTTTGAGTTGAGTAGTGCAGTCGAGGTAAGTGGCTTGCCTAACTCTGTGTTTGGGACTTCCCCTAGGCTATTTTAATACTGTTTTATGTGGTTTGGGCGCTGCGTGCGTGAGGTGACGAGTACTTACACGAGCCATTGTTGCTAAAACTTCATTTTCCCCTCCATGACTTAAATCATTTCACTCCTATTTCACTGATTCATGTATCGACTATGTAGTTTAGATTAGGAAATAGAATGCCCACCTGTTTTACTTGAATTTTCCCTAGTTATTACTATGTGTCCCATGTTTAGGTAGTTTTATCCATATTTTTGCCTGTGATTTTCCTGAACTGTTTTAAATAAAAGTTGTATTCGGTATTTGTACTGCATTGCATATTTAAATTGGGACTACATACGAGATTCCGAGAGTTTTCCCCTGTACTGCATAGCATATTTAAATTGGGACTACGGACGAGATTCCGGGAGCTTTCCCCCTGTACTACATTGCATATTTAAAATCGGACTTCAGACGAGATTCCGGGAGCTTTCCTCCCGTATTACATTGCATACTTGTTACTGTGATATATGCTGTGCTGATCCGAGGGCTCCCTGTTATTATTTTCTTTTAGCTCGTTGTTTTTACTGATTTTCCTTAGCTTATTATATCTCTCTATTCACATTTTATACTGTTTTACTATAAAAATACAGTAGAGCCTTAACCTCTCCTCGTCACTATTCGACTGGGGTTAGGCTTGGCACTTACTGGGTACCAATTTGTGGTGTACTCATGCCCTTTCCTGCACATATTTTTTGTGTGCAGATCCAGGTACCAACACTCAGTTTCGTGGCTAGGGGTTCGAGCAACAGCTTCTAGGAGACCAAAAGGTAATTCTGCCGCGTCCGCAGAGTCCTTCGAGTCACCTTCCACTCTAGACTTAGTTAGATTTTTTTCATGTAAATTCCCTTATGCTATATAGAGCTATTTTGAGACAGCTTGTGACTAAAGTGAGATTTTGGGTTTTGGGAAAGTTGTATTTTGTACTCGTCAAGTGGCGATGTTTCATTGTAGACTTACTTATTTCGTCTTTATTTTATTGCTTCTATTTAATATGTGTTTCCACAATTAGACTTACCTAGTCGTAGAGACTAGGTGCTGTCACGATGTTTTCGGAGGGGAAATTGGATCGTGACATATTTTTAATGAGATGATTTATAGTAACATAAATATTTTTAGCACCAACAAATAACCGAATTGATATAAATCCTTTTACAAACAAAGATCAAGACATGGTCGTCAATTTTTTTATTTGTTGTTGCTGAGAAATCTTTTATTGGTCAAATAAATATTGTCTTGTTACAATTGAAAAAGAAAGTCAACGCGATAATATTAAAATTGGAAATGATCTATGTTCAAGGCCTTGTCCAAATAGCGTTCAAACAGAGCAAAAAGACTTCAATGCCCTTGACTGGGTTTAGGCGGGATTAATTGGTCAGTAGCTATATGAATATTTTCCTCCAAAAATAAACCCTTCCCCCAGACATTAAATAAATGAAATTTATATGGATTAGAGTGCATAATCGTGCGTGCTATTATATAATCATTACGCTTGTATTTTTAATTAAAAATTACCCTCCAAATAATGTTTCTTTTAATTGGGAATTCTTTCACCTTCCATTACTTATTCATCCATAATACAAACCTTACCTTTTCGGACAAATAACCTTAATTATTCATTACACTTTAGAAAAATGGAAAGAGACAGTAGCGAAGAGACGCTCAATGCTATTGTTGTAAAGCAAACTATGCATAATCTATTTGGACTTAGTGATGATGATAATATGTACAATGATGAAACTACAGATTCATGTGATAATGAATCAGGGGATATATGAACGGAAAGGAGATTTGGGGAAGATATACAAATCGTTGAACATGCTTATGATGCAAAAGAAGTCCTAACGAAAGGTATGACATTTTTAAGCCATAATGATTTGTATGATTATTACAAGGAACATGCTTGATTGAAAGGGTTTAGCATAGTAAAATGATCTTTGTGAAATGACGGAAATATTGGATCTCTTAAGTATGTGCTTTATGAAAGTACAAGGAGGGGGATGAATTTTTGATTTTTTTTTGTATTCTAAGTAGTTGACTAGTTTACCAATTAGTCGACTGAAAGTAAGAACATAATCTAAATAAAATAAAAGTGAAAATATAGAAAATAAAGACACTAGAATTTTTATACTGGTTTAGATTTAATATGAATCCTACGTTCAGTCCCCTGAGGTTGCAAGAGTTTTCTCTTTTGGTATTTGAAGTTTCTCTATACAAGAGGGTTGCCTCGCTTCTTGATACAATGCCTCACCAATGATTTCTCTCTTTCTTCTCTCCCTAGTAATACAGTAGATCTAGAGTAGTGATAGAAACTAAGTGTCTACCAAACTGTATAAAGAACCGGGTTCTCTATCAGTTCACACCGTAAGCAACATATTGTAAAACCAAACAGTATAAGGTACATGTTCTCTATTTGCTCCCACAGTAAATCGGCAGTAAATAAAGAACATAGAGTAATTTTACGTGAAAAACTCCCAGCTCACGGGATCAAAAACCACGACCTACCCTTGTAGGATTTCAACTTCACTATTGAGCAACTTTAGATTACAACCTATTACAACCTAGGAATTAACCTCTTAATCCCTCACTAACTTGTAACACTCTATCACAAGTCACTTTGTAATAACTCTATTACAAAGACTTTAAACCTAGGAATTAACCTCTTAATCCCTCACTAACTTGTAACAACCTATTACAAGACACTTTGTAATAACTCTATTAGAAAGACTTTACAACTTGATTAACTCTAGCCAAGACACAAACACAAGAGTTTATGATTTACAAAAGATCTTCTACAAACATGCTTCTAAGTAAGATGGGTAGATGTTACAAATGAAGATTAAATAACAAAGACACAACAAACCTAAGGACATGTAATAACTTCAATATATGGAACTGGTCCTTGGTTATGTTGTTCTTCGTTCTTGATGCCCTTGAGAATCACTTGCAAGATTGACACAGACTTGAGAGAATGCTTGATGAGTTCTTGAATGTGCAAGTGCTTTGTTTTTTCCTTTGCTTGGTGTTAATATCTCATTTATGACATCACTTGGATGATGTAAGCAAGTTAGTTAAAGAGAATTCCCTATAAAGTTGACTGATGCACTATTTCTGCACTGTAGCTTGTGTAGGCAACAACTTTACAATTGTGAAGAGTTGACTTGTACGTTCACCTCGGGAACTGGTAGCTATGTGTTCCCTCTGTTGTTCCTTTGACTCTGAAGAGTTGAACTGTGTTCCCAACTGGAGACTTGTTGATCTTTAAGTTCTTAAGGATGTGCATCATGTTCCTTATCTAGTTCTTGACAGTAAGTTTGTTAGATCATTAAAACATAAAATGAAGGTACTTATAACCTATCAAGTAGTCTATAATATTTATTTGGAGTAGAACAAAAATATTGATAGTGGTTCGATCAAAGTATGTTCTTTCCAGGCTGGTACAATATATATTTATACTCCATGAGGTCTTCTTGTCTTGTAAATCTTGAGAGATTCCAAACCCAAGGAGTTGATCTCAGAAAGGAATCATAGATTGATTCTTTCCAATAATAACATATTGCTTCCGTTAATTTGCCTTGACTTGTGGTCTTGATTGGATTTTTCCTTTGCTGAGCAGATATTCCTATTATTTGAAGTATCAAATCAGATCCATTGATTCTGACTTTTATTGACGTCCTTAGATGGAGGAATCTCCAGTACATAGTTTCGTGCCCTTGGTTTACTTTGATTAAGATCCTTCCTATAATATCCTCCTTAATCTTCTGCCAAATCCTTGATTGATTTTTCCTTTGAATTTCCGCTACTCCTTCCTTTTTCGTCTCGGTTCTTCGCTGCTTCCTTTTCATTGGTCAAGGATTTGCTGCACATAAAGTATAAGAATGTGTTATTTTTCATCATTAAGATAAACACAGATCTAACACTTTACAATTGTGATAAGGCAGGAAAAGCTAAAGAGTCCAGGATTAGCAAGCGGTCTTGTTGTCCAACTAGGGTTAACGCTATAATGGAATTTTATGAATTGTGTCACGTGACACTGGTGGTTCTAATTCATATGCATAGTTTGGATCTTGAAATTTCTAGACTTATGGCTGGAGATAGAATTATTTCAAGAAGTTTGATGAGGACATTGGGAGCTAATGATAGAGCAGGTATCCTAGTTGCAAAAAATAAGGGCACACCGGCCTCAATATGGTGGACCTAACAAATTGGAATGTTTCCTAGAGGATTGGAGAAGTTATATTAAAAATAATAAGAGGTTGAGAATGGAAGAAACTGATATTGAGTCCATCCGAATTTTTTTTCTTGAAATGCAAATGAAGGACAAAAACTTCTTCCATTTGATGGATCTTGATTATCAAGGGAGATTGAGGAATGTAATTTGGGTTCTTTCTTAATGTAAGGTTTCTCACCAGGAGTTTCATGATGTCATAATTTTTGATACTGTGTATCTCGGGAACAAACATCGTATGTAGTTTGCATCATTCGTGGGTGTTAATCACCATTGCTAATCAGTTCTGATTGGTTGTGCATTAATATCACATGAGAATTTAGATACATTCTGTTGGTTGTTCATGACCTGGATTGATGCAATGGGAGGAGTGCACCCTATGTGCATATTAACAGATCAATATGAAAGTATCGAGGCAACAATTAGTGAAGTCATGCCTAACACTGTCCATTATTTGTGCATATGGAACATCTTTGCAAGGATACATAAGAAATTCAAACGTCTACTGATTATGACGAAGCAAAAGATGAGTTTATATCTCTTGTACAAGACAAATTAACTAAGGAGGAATTTGAAGGATGAGCAGTATTCAAACAAGGCATGGCACGGAAACGAATGATTGGCTGAACAAGTTGTACCAAGAAAGGCATAGTTGGGTTCCTGTTTATCTAAGACATTTCTTTTGGGCTAGCATGAAATCAAGACAGAGGAGCGAGGCAATGCATGCGTTCTTTGATGGATATGTAAATGGTAGGAGATACTGAAAATAATTATGCATCAATACGAGATTTCACTTACAAATAAGCATGAGAAGGAGCTGAGAGCTGAGCACAAAACCAGGTATAGAGAAATTATGTGCGAGTCTGAATTTATACGGGAACGGAACCTGCAGAAAGTGCTAACAAGGTCCATATTTAAGATGGTTCAAGTAGAAATAGGTAAAATTACACACTGTAATTTGTCTATTTCATATCATAATGATGCAATGTCTGGGATGGAGAAATATAGTGTTAGGGATAGTTCAATCAAGAATGATTTTTTATAGGAACCAATTTGTATTTATCGTGGAATATAGACCAGAAGGTATATTGTAATGACGACCGGTCGTTTTGAGTATTGTAACCCCGTTCTCCTATTTACTACATATTATGTGCTTAATTATTGTTATATGACTTGCCGGGATGGTTGGTTTGGTTCCGGGTATGTTTCTCAATGAATAGGGACACTTAGGCCCAAGGTTGGAAGCCTAAGTTAAAAGAGTTGATTAGATATTGAATTATGTTTAAATGGATCCAGAATGGAGGTTTGATGTTCCAATAGCTCCGTAGGGTGATTCTGAAGTTAGGGGCCTGTCCGGATAGTGATTTGGAGGTCTGTAGGTGATTTTTGGCTTGGAATGGTAAAAGTTGGAAAATTAGAAGTTTGGAGAGTTGAGAATTTTGACCGAGAGTTGACTTTGTAGTTATCGGGCTCAGATTTTGGTTCCAAAAGTTGGAATAGATCCATTGTGTTATTTATGACTTGTGTGCAAAATTTGAGGTTAATCGTAGTTGATTTGATAGGTTTCGGCATTGAAAGTAGAAGTTAGAAGTTCATATGTTCATTAGACTTGAATCGATGCACAATTCGTGGTTTTAGTGTTGTATGATGTGATTTGATGCTTTGAGAAAGTTTGTATGATGTTTTAGGACTTGTTGGTATATTTTGTTGAGGTCCCGGGGGCCACGGGTGAGATTCAGATCATGTTCGGCGCATTTTGAACCTTGGAAGATTTCTGATTTTGCTGGTGCTCGTTTCTTGTACACGATCGTGAGAGGAGGATCACAATCGTGAAGTATTGTTCTGGCAGCTGAAATTTGTATTCTATGCATTCACGAGCTAGGGTCTGTGATCGCATATGTTGGAGAGTCAGTGAATTACGACCGCGTGGGTTAAGTTGCGTTCACGAAGAGGAAAAACAGAAGCTGGGGTCACGCGCTTTGTTCTTTGCGATCGCGTGAAGAGGGTCGTGATACGTAGGTCTGGGATTTTGTGAGCCGCGTTCCCATTGGGTTATTCATATTCGTGTAGAGTACATTTTGGCAGCTTGGATTTTGTGCTTCGCGATAGAGAAGCGTTTTTCGCGATCGCGAAGAAGAGTCGCCTAAATAGAATATAAGTTTAAAAAATGGGGGTTTGAGTTATATATCACAATTTGATTTTGGGAGCTCAGATTGAGGTGATTTTTGGAGAGATTTTCAAGGGAGTTATTGGGATAAGTGATTCTAACTCGATTTTGGTTAAATTACAAGAATATATCCTTGTTTTCATCATTTAATTAGTGTTTTGGTTGAAAATTTGGGAAAAAATTGTAGAAACTTCCTAGGCTTTAATTTGAGAGGTTGAGTTGTGATCGAATTTGAGTAATTTTGGTATGATTGGATTCGTAGTTGAATAGATGTTCGAATTTTGTAACTTTTGTTGGATTCCAAGACGTGGGCCCGAGGTTGACTTTTGTTTAAGAACTTAGCTTTATCATATGGAATTGATTCCTATAGATTCTGTTGATTGTATCGAGTTATTTGTGACTAGATTCGAGTCGTTCGGAGGCCGATTCACGAGGCAAGGGTTTATTGGAGTAGAGACTTGCACGGTTTTAGTTAATTAACACTTCTAAACTTGGTTCTGATGGTATAAATCCTTGAATTACGTGTTATGTGGTTGAGGTGATGCACATGCTAGGTGATGGGCGTGTGGGAGTGTACCATTGAAATTTTGATCCGGTCGGTTCCATGGTACTAGTGTAGTCATCAAACCTTCTAACCATTCTTAAGATCTTTATGTGTTAGAGTTATTGATCTATAGATTCAGCTCCAGTTCTAGTTTTGCCTTCAGCATCAGGTTCTTATACTGTGTATTTTGATGCTTCTCGGATTTTTATTGGTGTGTCTTGATGCAAGAGGGTATTATATCTTATGCTTTGCACCAGTTGAATCCCCATGAGAAGAAATATCTTGTTCATGATTTGGAGTTGGCAGAAATGGTTCATGCACTGAAGATTTGGAGGCATTATGTCTACGGTGTGTCCTGTGAGGTATTTACGGATCATCGGATTTTCCAAAACTTATTCAAACAAAAGGATCTGAATTTGAGGCAACAGAGATGGTTGGAGCTGCTAAAGGACTATGGTATTATCATTTTGTATCATCCCGGGAAGGCCAATATGGTGGCTGATGACATGAGTAGAATGGCGGTTAGTATATGTACCCTTGAATTTATTTTTGTTGCTGAGAGACCGTTTGCATCAGATGTTCAGGCCTTGGACAATCAGTTCGTGAAATTAGATGTTTTGGAGCCCAGTCGGGTTCTAGCTTGTGTGGTCGCTCGGTCTTCCTTATATGATCGCATTAGAGAGAGCTAGTATGATGATCCCATTTGTTTGTCCTTAAGGACACGGTTCAAAACGGTGATGCCAAGGAGACCATTTGGGATGATGGGGTGTTGTAGATACATGGTCGAATTTTTGTGCCCAATGTGGATGGGCTACATGAGTTGATTCTTGAGGAGGCCCACAGTTCGTGGTATTCCATTCATCTGGGTGCCGCAAAGATGTATCAGGACTTGAGGCAGCACTATTGGTGGAGGAGGATCAAGAAAGATATAGCGGGGGTTTGTAGCTCGGTGCGTAAATTTTCAGCAGGTGAAGTACGAGCATCATAGATCGGGCGGATTGCTTTAGAGGCTTGAGATTCCGGAGTGGAAATGGGAGCGTATCACCATGGATTTTGTAGTTGGGCTCCCACGGACTTCGAGGAAGTTTGATGCTATTGGGGTGATTGTGGATCAGTTGACAAAGTCCGCACATTTCATTCCCATTAGGACTACTTATTCATCCGAGCGGTTGGCTGAGATCTACATCCTCGAGATTGTTAGCCTTCACGATGCGCCGATGTCCATCATTTTAGATTGGGGCACGCAGTTTACATCGCAGTTTTGAAGAGTAGTGCAGCGAGAGCTAGGCACACGGGTTGATTTGAGTACAACATTCCACCCTTAGACAGACAGATAGTCCGAGCGCACTATTTAGATATTGGAGGATATGCTACGCGCTTGTGTCATAGATTTCGGGGGTTCTTGGGATTAGTTTCTGCCGCTTTCAGAGTTTGCCTACAACAACAACTTCCAATCAAGCATTCAGATGCCCCCGTATGAGGCTTTATATGGGAGACGATGTTGGTCTTTAATGGGTTGGTTTGAGCCGGGTGAGGCTAGGATATTGTGTACTGACTAGGTTTAGGATGCTTTAGACAATGTTAGGTTGATTCAGGATTGGCTTCGCACGGTGCAGTTTAGACAGAATAGCTACGTCTCGATAGGTTTGTGATATTGTCTACATGTTGGGAGAGAAGGTATTACTCATAGTTTCACCCATGAAGGTGTTATAATATTCGGAAAGAAGGGCAAGTTGAGCCCTCGGTACATTGGCCTGTTTGAGGTGCTTGAGAGGATTGGAGATGTGGCTTATAGGCTTGCATCGCTGCCTAGTCTGTCGAGTGTTCATTTAGTGTTTCATGTTTCCATACTCTAGAAGTATGTCGGCAATCCGTCTCATATTTTGGATTTCAGTACGATTCAGTTAGATGGTGATTTGACTTATGATATGGAGCCTATGGCCATTTTGGATCGGCAGGTTCAAAAATTAAGGTCAAAGAATATAGTTTTAGTGAAGGTACAGTGGAGAGGTAAACTAGTCGAGGAGGATACTTGGGAGACCAAGCGGGAGACACATAGCAGATATCCACTCCTATTTGAGACTCTAGGTATGATTCTAGACTCGTTTGAGGGAGAACGTTTGTTTAAGAGGGGAAAGATGTAAAAACTTGACCGGTCGTTTTGAGTGTCGTAGACTCGTTCCCCCATTTAATTCTTATACTATTCTAACTTGTTATTATGTGTATTTTCGGGGTAGTCGATTCGGTTTCGGGGATGTTTCAGAATGAATTGGGACACTAGTCCCAAGGTTGAAATCCTAAGTTGAAAGAGTTGATCGAATGATGACTTATGTGTAAATGACTCTGGAATGGAGTTCTGGCGGTTCCAATATCTCCGTAGGGTGATTTTGGACTTAGGAGTGTGTCCAGATAGTGATTTGGAGGTCTGTAGGTGATTTTTGGCTTGAAATGGCGAAAGTTGGAGAATTGAGAAGTTTGACCGAGGTTGAATTTGTGGTTACCGGGCTCAAATTTTAGTTCCAGAAGTTGGAATAGGTTTGTTGTGTCATTTATGACTTGTGTGTAAAATTTGAGGTCAATCGGAGTTGATTTGATAGGTTTCGGCATCAAATGTAGAAGTTAGAAGTTCATAAGTTCATTATGCTTTAATCGATGCCGATTCGTGGTTTAAGTGTTGTTGCAAGTTCATATGATGTTTTATCACTTTTTGGTATGTTTGGTTGAGGTTTCGAGGGCCTCGGGTGTGATTCAGATCATGTTCCGCGCGTTTTGAACCTTGGAAGATTTCTGATTTTGCAGGTGCTGGTTTTTTTGTACACGATCGCGATCGTGAAGTGTTGTTGTGGCAGCAAATATTTTTGTTCTATGCGTCTACGAGCTAGGGTCTGCGATCACATTGTTGGAGAATTAGTGAATCGCGAACGCGTGGGTTAAGTCGCGTTCGCGAAGAGGAAAGGCAGAAGCTGGGTCACACGCTTTGTTCTTCGTGATCGCGTGAAGTGGGTCGCGACCGCGTAGGTATTGGATAGTTTGATTCGCATTCCTATGGGGTTATCCGCGTTCGCCTAGAGTAACATTTTGGCAGCTTGGATTATGTGCTTCGTGACAGCGAAGCATTTTCCGTGATCGCGAAGAAGAGTCACCTAGGCAGAATATAAGTTTAAAAAATGGGGGTTTGAGTTATATCTCACAATTTGATTTTGGGAGCTCAGATTGAGGCGATTCTTGGAGAAATTTTCAAGGGAGTGATTGGGTTAAGTGATTCTAACTCATATTTGGTTATATTACATGAATATATCATTGTTTTCTTCATTTAATTAGTGTTTTGTGTTGAAAAATTGGGGAAACTTCCTAGGCTTTAATTTGAGGATTTAAAGGTTGAGTCGTGACCGGATTTGAGTAATTTTGGTATGTAATTGATTCCTATAGCTTGTGTTGATTGTATCGAGTTGTTTGTGACTAGATTCGAGTCGTTCGGAGGCCAATTTTCAAGGCAAGGGCTTATTGGAGTATAGATTTGCACGGTTTAAGGTAAATAATACTTCTAAACTTGGTTCTAAGGGTATGAATCCTTGAAATACGTGTTATGTGGTTGGTATTGAGGTGACACACATGCTAGGGGAGAGGCTTGTAGGTATGCACCGTTATGATCCGGTTGGTTCTGTGGTACTATGTAGTCATCAAACCTTGTAGTCATTCATGTCATCTCTATGTGTTAGAGTAATTGAGCTGCAAATTCATGTTAGAAATCATGTTAGGCTATATGCTTACTCTGTTGAGACACACTGTGGTCATTTCCGTCGTTGAATTATTTCCTTAGATGAAAATTTGTACTCAATCACATCCATCATTTGCTTATCATATATTAGTCTCTATTACTATTTATTGTTTGTGTTATATATCATTGTTTGGGCTAATTGGCATGAGATTTGTAAGCCCGAGAGTCTGGAGATTGATGACTGGGTTGGGTCTTGAGAGTCGTGTTGTCACGACCCAAAACAAAACCTGTCGTGATGACACCTATCCTGATACTAGGAAAGCAGACAACTCAGACATTACCAACACTTTCAAATTTAAAATATGCCGAAACATGTTTAGATAAGTAAAAAGCTCATAAACAGGATAAAAACCGTCAAAACTCGAGATAGAAGTATCCCAAAACCAGAGCGTCACTGAGTACATTAGCATATATACAAATACAAATTTTGATACTCTGTCTAAGAAAGCAGGACTAAATAAATAAATTGATGGATAGGGGAGGAGAATCAAGGTCTGCGGACGCCAGGGCAACTACCTCGAAAATCTCTGAATGACTGAAAACTCTGAGAATTCGCAACCACCGTGTCCAGAAACACCTGGATATGCACACGAAGTGTAGGGTGTAGTGTGAGTACAACCAACTCAGTAAGTAACAAGTCTATTTAGGCTGAAATCAGTGACAAGCTTCAAAGGTATAGTTCAATTATTGAATTACAGTACAGAAATGTAGGCATGCTTCCAAGTTTAACAGTTAAAGCTCAAACAAGCAAAATATGTCAAGTTCAATTAAAACAAGATATGGTACATCTAGATATCTGCATATCAGTTATGTATGCCAACTGAAGTTCAAAACAATGATGAAATCATATGCATACTCTCAGAGTAGCAATCATTCAGTCCTCCCATTCACTCTATCCTCACAGTCACTTATTCCTCATAGTCATTTAATCCTCCCAATCACTCGGCACTCACACTCAGCACTCACACTTGCACTCAGTAGGTACCTGCGCTCACTATGGGTGTGTAGACTCTGGAAGGGAAAATTCAGTCCAAGCACTATAATAAGCCAATCATGGCATAAATCAATAAAAACATGTTGCGGCGTGTAGCCCAATCCCATAAATATCCTAACAATCAGGCCCTCGGCCTCACTCACTCATCAACCTCTCCAGTCTATCGGGCTAACAAGAATCATGATAATCAGCCCAAACAATGATGATATGATGTATCAAGACATGGCAACAGAGATTGAGATATAATATGCAAATAATAGTTGTGACTAAGTACATAATTTCAAATAATGCAAATAATACAACATGTAACACGAACTCTGCGAGTACCAATAGTACCAACATGTAGCCTAAGCATGATTTCTAACATGACTTGCAACTCAATTTCTCTAGCACATGGAGAATATACGGATAACGACAAGATTATTCAACTATATAGTTCCATGGAATTGGCCAAGCCACAATTCCTATGGTGCATGCCCACACGCCCATCAACTAGCATGTGTGTCACCTCAACACCAATCACGTAACACGTAATTCAGGGTTTCATACCCTCCGAACCAAGTTTAGAAGTGTTACTTACCTCAAGCCGTGCAAAACTCTACTCCAACAAGCCCTTGCCTCACGAATAGGCCTCTGAATGCCTCGAATCTAGCCACAAACAATTATATACGATCAACTCAAGCTATAGGAATCGATTCCATATGAAAATACTAAGTTCTTAATCAAAAGTCAAAAAGTCAACTCAAAAGTTGACTCGCGGGCCCACGTCTCGGAATCCAATAAACATTACAAAATCCGAACAACTATTAAGCCACGAGTCAAGCCATACCAAAATTACTAAATTCTGACACCAAATCGTCACTCAAACCTCCAATTTTTACTGTCCAACACATGGGCAAAAAATCCCCAATTTTCACTTCAAAAGCACCAAATTTATGGGGGGAAATCAATCGGTAATCAAAATACATGGATAAAAATGATCAAAATTCACTTACCTTTCAATCTAGGTGAAGCCCTCTCCGAAACCCGCCTAAGTCCGCACCCCAAAACTCTCAAAATGAGAAGAAGACTCAAACCCTCGATTTTTAAATCTCTTCCCAGCCCTTTTCGCTCCTGCAGACTCAGCTGCCGCACCTGCGGCTTCACTTCTGCAGAGAAGAACCGCTTCTGCGAAAATCACTTAAGCGCTAAACAGCCGCACCTGTGGCCCAAACTTCTGCGGGACCGCTTCTGCAGTTCCAGTTCCGCTTCTGCGACCTCAGCCTTTCCTATAAAAATTCGCATCTACGGAGACCCAGTCCCATCTGCGAGCTCACAGATGCGGAAAATCCATCGCACCTGCGACCGCTGCCCAACACACGCTGGATTGAACCTGCGACCTCTTAGCCGCTTCTGCGACTCCGCACCTGCGGCTCCGCACCTGCGGCCTAACCCTCGCAGATGCGGTTGCAGCAGACCTGATCACACCAGCTCTTCCAAAATTTTAAAATCCAATCCGATTTTAATCTAAATCACTCCTGAGGCCCCAGGACACCATCCAAATATACCAACACATCCCAAAACACGATACGAACTTAATGGAGGCCTCAAATCACGTCAAACAACATCAAAAAACATGAATCGCACTTCAATTCAAGCCTAATGGAAACTAGCAAATTCCAACTTCTTCAATCGATGCCGAAACCTATCAAATCAAGTCCGATTGACCTAATATTTTACATACAAGTCATAAATGACGCAACGGACCTGCTCAACTCCCGGAACAAAAATCTGAGCCCGCTAACCACAAAGCCAACTCTCGGTAAAACCTCTAAATTTCCAACTTTCTCCATTTAAAGCCTTAATCAACTATGGACCTCCAAATCACTATCCTGACACACTACTAAGTCCAAATCACCCTAATGAGCTATCAAAACCGTCGAAACTCCATTCCGGAGTCGTTTACACATAAGTCAACATCGGTCATATTTTTAACTTAAGCTTCAAACCTTGAGAATAAGTGTCTCAACTCATTCCGAAATGTTTTCGGAATCTAACCGACTACCCCGACAAGCCACATAACAACTTAGCAAAGTTTAAGCAGTATATGGGAACATGAAGCTACAACACTCAAAATGACCGGCCGGGTCATTACATCCTACCCCGCTTAAGAAAATGTTCATCCTCGAACGAGTCTAGAAACGTACCTCGAGTCACAAATAGGCGTGGATATCTGCTCCGCATCTCCCGCTTGGTCTCCCAAGTAGCCTCCTAAACTGGCTGACCTCTCCACTGCTCCTTCACTGAAGTTATGATCTTTGATCTTAACTTTTGAACCTGCCGATAATCACCATCCAACTGAACCATGCTGAAATCCAAAACATGAGACAGATCGCCAACATACTTTCGGAGCATAGAAACATGAAACACTGGATGAATACTCAGCAGACTAGGCGGCAAGGCAAGCTTGTAAGCCATTTGTCCAATCCTCTGAAGCACCTCAAATGGACCAATATATCGAGGGATCAACTTTCCCTTTTTCCCGAACCTCATAACACCCTTCATGGGTGAAACCATGAGCAATACCTTCTCCTCAACCATGTAAGCAACATCACGAACCTTTAGATCAGCGTAACTCTTCTGTCTGGATTGCGTCGTGCGTAGCCAATCCTGAATTAATTTAACCTTGCCTAAAGCATCTTGAACCAAGTCAGTACCCGATAGCCTAGCCTCTCCCAGCTCAAACCACCCTACTGGAGACTGGCAGTGTCTCCCATACAAAGCCTCATACGGAACCATCTGAAAACTCGATTGGCAGCTGTTGTTGTAGGAAAACTTTGTGAGCGGCAAAAATTGATCCCATGAACCCCTGGAATCTATGACACAAGTACGTAGCATATCCTCTAATATTTGAATAGTGCGCTCAGATTGTTCGTCCGTCTGAGGGTGGAATGCTGTAGTCAACTCAACCTGTAGGCCCAACTCTCGCTGCACTTCCCTCCAAAACTGTGATGTAAATTGCGTTCCCCCGTCTGAAATGATGGACACCACCACACCGTGAAGGCGAATGATTTCACAGAGTTAATTCTCAGCCAATCGCTCCGAAAAATAGGTTGTCCCAACTAGAATGAAATGCGCGGACTTGGTCAACCGGCCGACAATCACCCAAATAGCATCAAATATCTTCAAGGTCCGTGGGAGTCCAACAACGAAGTCCGTTATGATACGCTCCCATTTCCACTCAAGAATCTCAAGCCTCTTAAGCAAACCTCCCCGCCTCTGATGCCCATACTTCAGCTACTGACAATTCAAGCACCGAGCTACAAACTTCACTATTTTTTTCTTCATTTTCCTCCACCAATAGTGGTGCCTCAAGTCCCGATAGATCTTTGCGGCATCCGAATGAACAGAATACCACAAACCGTGGTCCTCTTCAAGAATCAACACACATAACCCATCCACATTGGGCACACAAATTTGACCCTGCATCCGCAACACCCCATCATCTCCAATAGAAACCTCATTGGCATCACTGTGCTGAACCGTGTCCTTAAGGACAAGCAAATGGGGATCGTCATGCTGACGCTCTCTGATGCGATCATATAAAGAAGACCGATAAACCACGCAAGCTAGAACCTTACTAGGCTCTGAAACACCTAACCTCATGAACTGATTGGCCAAGGCCTGAAAATCTGATGCAAACAGTCTCTCACCAATAGGACTATAAGCAAGGCTACCCATACTCACCACCTTTCTACTCAAGGCATCACCCACCACTCTGGTAATATCATAGTCTTTTAATAGCTCCAACCATCTACATTTCCTCAAATTTAGATCCTTTTTATTGAACAAGTGATGTAGACTCCGATGATCTATAAATACCTCACAAGACACGCCGTAGAGATAATGCCTCCAAATCTTCAATGCATGGACAATGGCTGCCAACTCTAAATCAGGAACAAGGTAGTTCTTCTCATGGGGATTCAACTGGCGTGAAGCATAAGCAATAACTCTACCCTCTTGCATCAAGACACACCCAATACAATCCAAAAAGCATCACAATACACTATATATAAACCCGATGCTGAAGGAAAAACTAGAACTGGAGTTGCGGTCAAGGAAATCTTGAGCTTCTGAAAGATCTCCTCACACTCATCAGACCACTTGAACGGGACACCCATCTGGGTCAACCTAGTCAAAGGCACTGCAATGAATGAGAAAACCTCCACGAAGCAGCGATAATATCCGTCCAAGCCAAGAAAACTCGGAATCTTAGTAGTTGAAGACAATCTAGGCCAACTATGAACCACCTAAATCTTCTTAGGATATACCTTTATCCTCTCATTGGACACCATGTTCCCCAAGAATGCCACAGAACCAAGCCAAAACTCACACTTGGAGGATTTAGCATAAAACTTCTTCTCCCTTAATGTTTGTAGTACAATCCTCAGATGATGAGCATTCTCCTCCTGTCTACGAGAGTACACTAGTATATTATCAATAAATACTATGACAAATGAATCAAGATACGACTGGAATACACTGTTCATCAGGTACATAGATACTGATGGGGCATTGGTCAGACCACAAGACATCACAAGGAACTCGTAATGACCATAGCGGGTCCTGAACCTCAAATCAATCTTAGAGAACACTTTAGCTCCCTAAAGCTGGTCAAATAAGTCATCAATGCGCAACAAACGATACTTGTGCTTAATTGTAACTTTGTTCAACTGCCTAAAATCAATGCACATCCGCATTGTACCATCCTTCTTTTTCACAAACATAATCGATGCACCCCAAGGTGATACACTAGGCCTAATGAACCACTTAACAAGAAGCTCCTGAAGCTGATCTTTCAATTCTTTCAACTCATTTGGTTCCATATGGGTTGAGTGTCCAGCACCAAGTCAATACCAAAATCAATGTCCCTATTGGGTGGCGTGCCCAACAGGTCTGCAAGAAACACATCCGAAAAGTCTCGTACTACCAGAACATAATCAATGGTAGGAGTATCAACACTAACATCCCTCACAAAAGCCAAATATGCCAAAAAACCCTTCCCAACCATACGTTGGGCCTTCAAATATGAAACTACCCTACTAGGAACATAGTCCAAATAACATCTCCACAAGATCCTAGCAAACCTCTACATCGCCAACGTGCCGGTTGTAGCGTGATAATCTTGAATATCATGACATGGGGACAACCAATCCATGCCCAGAATCACATCAAAATCAACCATACTAAGCAATAAGAGATAAACTCTCGTCTCCCATTCCCCAATGGCCACCAGACACGACTGATACACACGGTCCACAATAATAGAATCTCCCACCGGCATAGATATATGAACAAGTGAAACTAAGGACTCACGGGGCATATACAAATAATGAGCAAAATACGATGATACATATAAGTGGAACTAGGGTCAGATAATAAGGAAGCATCCTTGTGACACACTGAAACAATATATGTGATCATTGCATCTGAAACAACAGCCTCTGACCTGGCGGGAAAAGCATAACATCAAACCTGACCGCCACTTGATCGGCCTCCCCCTCCAGGGCGACCTCTAGCTGCCTGAGTCCCACCCTAAGCTGGCTGAGGGGTGGTGAAGTAACTGATGCGGAAGTCATAGCCTGACCCCTCTGCTGAATTGGACCTCCCAAAAGATGGGGACAATGCCTCTTCATATGCCCAAACTCTCCACACTCAAAGCAACTCCGATCCGTCAATGGTAGCTGAAACTAAATCAGACACCGAGAACCATAATAACTACTAGAAGGACTTGGTATAGATGAACCCTGAACTGGTAGAGCATGAGATGAACTTTGAGCTAGAAGGGCACTGACAGATGACTGACTCGGACGAGCACTGTGTGACCATGGCTAGATGATGCACCACGATGAACCAGATGAGCCATCTGAGCGGGACTATAAGGACGAATCATACTGTGATGGGACTGTTCTCCAGACGAGACACTACTAAAACTACCTGAACCACGAGGTCTCTTGGCCTCCCTCTCTTCACGCTCCTGACTACAAACCTGCTCTAGGCGTCTAGCAATATTAACCACCTCGTCAAAGCTAGCACCTGATGCAATCTCCTGAGTCATGATGAAGCGTACTCCATAATTGAGGCCATCAATTAACCTCCTAATCTCCCTCGGTGGGAACCAACCAGATCGTGTGATGAGACAACCCTGAAAATCTCATACTAGGTCACTGACATATCCTCCTGGCATAGCTGCTCAAACTGACTACATAACTCCTCCCAGTGGGTCTGTGGAACAAAATTCTCTAAGAAAAGAACTGAGAACCCATGCCATGTAAGTAGTGCAGCGCCGACTGGCTTGCTCAACTCATTGGCCTCCAACACCAAAATACCCACCGTGTGAAGGATCCGCTGACATCTATATAAGAAATCCTGAGCATCCTCTGACTCAGCCTCACTAAACTCTTGAGGCTTGAGCCTCCCAAACCGCTCTAGTTTGTTTTGCTCCTCGTCACTCATAACTAGAGTAACATGGGCTCGAGCAGCTGCAACCGGCTGGGTTGGTAGTACCCACAATTTTTGAATCCCCTAAACTACATGCTCTGGAGTACGAGCGGTGGGAGTCTGCCCCGGCCTGAGAAGTGGGTGGTACGGCCTGAACTAAAACCGCTTGAGAAGGGCTAGTGCATACAGTCAATATCTAGGCCAGAGCCTCCTGAAGGCTTGGAATCACAATGCGCATAGCTGGTGCCTGAGCTGGTCCAACCGGCTCAACCACATCTGGTATTTGCTCCTGAGCGAGAGCAATTGGTGGCTCCATATGTGCTGCTCTAGCTGCTATACGAGCTGCACCTCGACCTCTACTGTGCCCCCCTCTCGCAGCCCTAGCCGGTGGTACTGGTGGTCGCCCTCCCGATCTGGTCGTGCATATCCTCACCATCTATGAGAGAATAGAATAATAGAAGTTTAGTTTTCAGAATCAACAAATTTGCACGACAAGAATACAAGAAAGTGAAGTTTCCTAATGGTTCGGTAGCCTCTCAAAGATAAGTACAGACGTCCCCATACCGATCCACAAGACGCTAATAAATCTTCTCATGACTCGTGATACCTAAGTAACCTAGTTCTCTGATATCAACTTGTCACGATCCAAATTTCAACATGTCATGATGGTTCCTATCACATTACTAGACAAGCCGACAATCACAAAATAACTATGCATTTTTATTAAGAACATGATTTAATAAGTTCAACAGTGAAATCCTCATAAATAACTGATAAGAACAATTGCGACTCAACTGTAACAATCCCAAAATTCGGGTATCACCGAGTACATGAGCTACTAAGTATCAAGATTGTCTAAGTCTCTAATACAACTGTCTGAAAAATAGAATAGTACAGAATAAAACTGAAAGGAATGAGCGTCGAGGTCTACGAGCATCATAGCAGCTACCTCAATAGTCTCCGAGCAGATACTGCACCAAATCTAGCAACCACTATGTCCAGATGTACCAGTATCTGCACACAAAGTACAAAGTGTAGTATGAGTACAACCGACCCAATGTACTCAATAAGTAACAGGACTAACCTTGGCTGAAAGTAGTGACGAGCTCAGAAAGGTACAATCCAAATCCAGATAATGATAGTATAAATATAACAGGGAAATGACAGTAATAACTCAGAGAAATTCCATAATCAGTTCGTACACAGTATAGAAATGTAGACATGATTTCGAGTTTAACAATTTAAGATCAACACTGGTAAAATATGCCAAGTATAGCTAGCATGACAAATGTTACATCTCTATATCTACATGTCAAATATTCATGTCAAATGCAATGCATCATAGTGATAGTCCCAGGTACTCGCGCTCTCAAAGTACTCAATATGACTGTCTTAACTCCCACCTATCACAATCACTCAGCATCGTATGGTACTTATGTTCACTACTGGTATGTCAAATTCCGAAGGGTCGGATCCTGCCCACTCATATACAACCAATGTGGCCTGCTACGACGTGCAACCCGATCCCATAATGATTCAATAAAGCCTGATGTGGCGTGTATCCCGATCCCATAAATGACCAATAAGGCCCGTTGCGGCGTGCAGTCCGATCCCATAAATAACTGATGCGGTATGCAGCCCGATCTCATAAATATCACTCACAATCCGGCTCTCAGGCCCCAACTCAGTCATAAATCTCTTCAGTCTCACGACTCACAATTCTCACACCACTCAACACGAACAATGATAACATGGTGTAACAGTAAATGATAACAAAGACTGAGATATGATATGGAAATGAATGAATGTAACTGAGTACATAATTGCAGTTTAAGCAAATAACTCAACAACAAAAATGACCTCAGTGGGTCCCAACAGAATAAATATATAGTCTAAATATGATTCCTAACATGAATCACAACTCAACTACTCTAACACGTAGAAATTACATGGATAGCAACAAGATTTGATAACTACACAGTACCAAAAAATCAATCCAGTCATAATTACCACGGTGCACGCCCACACGCCCGTCACTTAGCATATGCGTCACCTCAACACCAACCACATAACACGTATTCCAGAGATTCATACCCTCAATACCAAGTTTAGAAGTGTTAGTTACCTCAAACTGGGTAAATCACAACTCCAACAAGCCCTTGCCTCACGAATCGGCCTCCAAACGACTCGAATCTAGTCACAGACAACTTAATATAATCAATACAAGCTATAGGAATTGATCTCATACGATAAAGCTAAGTTCTTTAGCCAAATTCAAAAGGTCAACTCAAGAAGTTAACCCCAGGCTCATGCCTCAGAACCCGACAAAATTCACAAAATCCAAACACCCATTCAATAACGAGTCCAACCATACCAAAATCATCTAATTCCGACCACAAATCGACCCTCAAACCCCCAAATCCTATTCTCCAACTCCTAATCCAAAATCCCCCAAATTTTACCTTAAAAACACATAATCTAGGTGTAGTAATCAATGAGTATTCAATACTATTGGACCAAAGTAATAAAAAATAGCTTACCTCTTGATTTGTAGTGAAATCCCTCTCAAAATTCGTTCCTATCCGAGCTCCCCAAGTCCAAATTTAAAATACTACTCTAACCTTTGTTTTTAAAATTAAATAGTCTGCCCAGTTGTTCCTATTAGCGATCGTGAGAACAAAAGATGCTTCCTTCAAAAATACACTTCGCGAACGCGAAGACTCCATTGCGAACGTGGTGAGTAATTTCTCAAACGTACGCGATCACAGACACACACATGCAATCACATAGAACAACGCGTCTGACATCCCAGGTCGTCTCTTCTTTCATCGCGAACACAACACTTCTCACGCGTTCGCGTAGCACTAACTCCCCAAGGTTTGCGATCACAGACCAAATCGTGCGAACACATAGACCAACTTCACCAGTCACCTAAAAAACCCTTCGCGATCGCGGACCTCCCCTCGTGATCGTGTATAAGGAAATCAGAACCAGACATAACAATAGTCCTACAAGTCCAACAATGAGTCGAACATGATCTGAATCACATCAGAGCCCCCCTGAGACCCCATCCAAACATACCAACATATCCTAAAACATCACACGAACTTAGTCGAAGCCTCAAATCACATCAAATAACATTGAAAATACAAATTGTACCCCAATTCAAGTCTAATGAAATATTGAACTTCCAACTTCTAAAACTAATGCCGAAACACATCAAATAAACTCCGATTGACTTGGAATTTTACACACAAGTCATAAATGATACATCAGACCTATTCCAACTCTCAAAACTAAATTCCGAGCCCGATAACAACAAAGTCAACTCTCGGTCAAACTTCTCAACTTTCCAACTTTCGCCAATTCAAGCCAAAACGACCTACGGACCTCCAAATCAAAATTCAGACATACTCCTAAGACCAAAATCACCATACGAAGCTATCAGAACCATAAAAACTCCATTCTGAAGTTGTTTACTCATAAATCAATATCCGGTCAACTCTTTCAACTTAGGCGTCCAATCTTGGGACTAAGTGTCCCAATTCATTCTGAAGCATCCCCGGAACCAAACCAACTACCCCGACAAGTCACATAAATACAGTTGAATATAGAACAAGTAATAAATGGGGGAATGGGGCTACATTACTCAAAATGAATTTTTCGGGACAAATAACATTACTCTATTAAAATTCCAGTGTATCGGAAATCTTCTTGTATAATCACTACTACTATATATTTAGACTTTTATGTTATAGTAGATGTATTAGATAACATGATACGTAAAATAATATTAAAATAACATGCATTTAATAATTTCTAGTTTTTACAATGTATTGAATAACATTATGTGTAACAAATATATGAAAATAACATGCATTAAATATTTTTCTAATTTTTATAAAGATTTGACATTATGTTATGCATTATTTGGACATGCAATAAATTATCTAATTAGATCACGATTTCTTGGATGTTTCAATTCAATCAGAATAAATGACGATCTCACTGTTGCGTACTTACGTGTTCTTCCATCAAATTTTATAAATTCTTTGATCTCGTAACAAAACATTTAATAATGAAGGGTGTTTATTTTCTATTTCAATCACGATCTCTAACATCTTGAATTTATAATTCATCGGTGTTCAAATTGTAGGAAATGAGATAACATAATATACATGATGTATATATTAGTAGGGTTAGTTTAGTCATTTCCACGTAGTTAGTTGTTAGTCTGTTAATCAGTTAGAATGTTAGTTAGTGTGTAATAGTTAGTTAATTAGTTAATGAAGTCACATTAACTAGTATATAAGTATCTCAAATCCTTTGTATTAAGCCAAGTGATTGAATAATAAAAATTACACAATTCACTATTTCTTTATGGATTTATCTCTCTCTTCTTCATGGTCTCTCTGAGATTTCTTATTCTTCTTCTTCTTCACCATTGAAGAACTCTTCTTTTTCTTGTCACTGATTGATCAAGTGCATAATAATTACATGGTATCAGAGCTTTGAGCAAAAATCTAATTGCTCAGAAATGATTCTTGGTTCTTTATCTCATCTTTTGTGAATTCTTGGAATTGGTCGAAAAAATGGCAAATGTTAATGGTATACAAACCGATGGTACTCAGACTGTACATGCAACTGCTTCTTCACAAGGAATTACTGGAAATCAAGTCCCAGGAATTAACTATAATCATCCCTTGTTTCTATCGCCAGCGGATGTAATTGGAATTCAGATTATATCATTTCAATTAACGGGAATTGAGAATTATTCAATGTGGTATAGATCTATGAGGGTAGCTTTGCTGGGTAAAAACAAATTGGGGCTAGTTGATGGGTCCCATTCTAAAGAAAAATTTCCCGAGTGTAATTGCGGTCATTGGGAAAGAGTTAATGCAATCGTGTTGTCTTGGATCTTGAACTCTATTTCAAGTGGTATGCTTGGGGGTGTAATGTATGCTTCGAGTGCTCAGGCAGTGTGTAATGATCTACATGAGAGGTTTAATAAGGTAGATATGTCAAGATAATTCAATCTACATAAAGAAATTGCTACTTGACTCAAGGGACAACTTCTGTGTTTGTGTATTTTTCGAAGCTCAACGACTTATGGGAAAAGTTTGAAGCTCTAGTTCCTGCTCCTAGTTGTGAATGTGCAAGATCAAGGGAGTTTGTGGTACATCTGCAGAAACTAAAATTGTTCCAATTCTTGATGGGATTGAATGAATCTTATAGTCAAGCTCGAAGTCAAATCTTAATGATGATTCCAACACCTTCTGTGAATCAAGCTTATGGACTGATTATCAGTGAATAAGGACAAAGGTCTGTGGCTGCAACTACAGGACTACTTGGTACTAATCCAGCGATGGCAGCTAGCCAGTATGATGTAGCTATGTATACTAGAAGTGGCTTTGGAGGAAATCAGAGGTTTAGGAAGAATTACAGTGTACAGTGTGTGTTTTGCAAAATGAAAGGACACAATAAAAAAAATTGCTATAAAATTATGGGATATCCTAATGAGTTCAAGAATAGAAAGAAAGGTGGAGTGAATGGAAATAATGCAGCTTATAATGTGATAGCTGAGAATAACAATCAAGTCAAGAATCAAGGAGTAAATGGCTTGGTCAGTGGCAATGATCAGATAAGGTAGTCTCAATAAGTATACAGGGGCTGTCACCTATAACAGTCTGCACTTTCTCTAAGGAGCAGTATGAGCAAATATTACAAATTTTGAATAACACTACTAAAGTGAATGAGTCTGATAACTCTACAGCTAATGCAATAGGTATTAGCCTTGCTTGCTCAGCTTCTACCAGTCCACAAGAATGGATAATTGATACTGGTGCCACAAATCATATGGCAGCTGATATAAATCTTATGAATAAAAAGTCTGTTAAACAACCAGACTGTCCAAGAAAGTATTTCTACCTAATGGAGCTATAACTCATGTGGCACACATTGGTTCTAGAAATATCACTACTAGTATTACAGTATCTAATGTGTTTCATATACCTCAATTCAAATACAATTTGCTATCTGTTTTTAAAGTCACTAAAGAGTAAATGTGCTCAGTTGCATTTTTTTCTGATTTTTGTATATTTTAGGATCTCTTGAATGGGCAGGTGAGAGCGATTGGTAGAGAGGACAGTGGTCTGTACAATACTCAGTGGAAATCTACATACAGAGAAGTCAAGTGCAGAAATCATATGTGCAACAAGTGATTCTCCAGCAATAGTTGAAATCAAGTCTGATAAGGATATAGAACTTTGGCATAAAAGATGTGGTCATATATCAGCTACAATACTAAAAAGGATATTGTCTTCTATAAAGACTAAAACAATAGTTGAAAAGTTAGAAAAGTGTATTGTGTTGTCCTTGTGCAAAATAAACAAGGTTGTCATTCCCTATTAGCTATACTAAGTCCACTGATTGTTTTGAACTGATTCATCTTGATATATGGGGTCCTTATAAGATTCCTACATTTGATGGAAGTAAATATTTTTTAACAATTGTGGATGACTACATTAGATATACATGGATATTTTTACTGAAGTTAAAGTCATATGTGAGCATTATTTTATAGAAGTTTGTGTTATTAATCAAGAATCAATTTGGAAAGACTATCAAAGTAGTCAGGTCTGAGAATGGCCCTGAGTTTGTGAACTCAATATGTGAAAATTTATTCAACAATCTAGGAGTCATTAATCAAAAGTCATGTGCATATACTCCTCAACAGAATGGAGTTGCAGAGAGAGAGCACATACACATTCTAGAAGTCACAAGAGTTGTTAGGTTCCAAGCTAACATACCTATCAAATTCTGGGGACAATATGTGTTAAGTGTTGTTTATCTAATTAACAGAATGCCCAAGCACAGTCATAGAAAATCAACCCCATATGAGAGGTTATTCGGTAAGAGACCAAACTTAAACCATTTGAGAGTATTGGGATGTCTAGCCTATGTCAAGATAGTACATGAACAAGACAAAATGAAGCCTAGAGCAAGAACAATTGTTCACATGGGCTATGCTACAGATCAAAAAGGTTACCTATTATATGATCTAGAAAACAAGTGCTTCCTAATAAGTAGAGAAGTCAACTTCAGAGAAGATATATTTCCATTTAAGCAAAGTGCCAAACAATCAGTTACTACAAATCTGTTTACTTATGATGATAGTTTCCAACAACTAGTCTATGGTGCAACACAAAGTCAAGTATGCACAAACTGTAATCAGCAATTGATTGATTTAGAGGAATATCATAACATTGTAACATTTGACTCAATTGATCATACAAATGGAAGCAACTCAGATATTCAGAGCCATCAAGAAGAGTCAAATCAATCAGAACAAAGAACTGAAGGTCAACAAACATGTATGATTCCCACGACTCAGCCTATTTCTAACAATTCTAATAGTCAAAAAAATATTCCTAGCAGATCTACAATTCAGACAGAGATCAGAAAATCTCAAAGAGATAAAAGACCTCCCATTTGGCTTCAAGACTTTGTATCACTCAATATTCATCAAGACACTCCTTATGCATTAAACAAGTATATCAGCTATGACAATATTTTATCCAAGTATCAAGCTTTTACATCTGCTATATCTACAATCATAGAGCCTAACTCATATGCAGAGGCTATTAAAGATCCAAGATGGATAGAAGCAATGCAAGCTGAAATTAAAGCTTTGCAAGATAATCATACTTGGGAGATCTTAAATCTACCAGAAGGAAAACATATAATTTGATACAAATGGATATATAAGGTGAAGTACAAAGCTATTGGGGAAGTTGAAAGATTCAAAGCGAGATCAGTGGCAAAAGGGTTCAGTCAATAAGAAGGCATTGACTATCAAGAGACATTTAGTCCAGTTGTGAAGATGAAGAAAGTGAGAATTGTGTTGACTATTGCAGCTCAGAAGCATTTGTGTATACATCAAATGGATGTATACACTGCATTCCTTCAAGGTGCTATTTATGATGAAATTTATATGCAAATACCACAGGGCTTTAACAGCCAGGGGGAGAAATCAGTGTGTCGACTAGTTAAATCCCTTTATGGTCTGAAGCAAGCTCCAAGACAATGGAATGCAAAGTTAACGGAGGCTCTACTTGGTCACTCGTTTCAACAAAGAAAATATGATCATTCACTATTTTTCAAGAAAACTTATGAGGGAACAACTATTGTACTGGTATATGTAGATGATATGGTTATTACAAGAGACAGTCTTAAATTGATACAAAATACCAAAACAGATTTACAAAGTGCTTTCAAAATAAAGGATTTAGGGGAGCTAAAATATTTTTTAGTTATTGAGTTTGCTAGGTCCAAACAAGGGATATTGATGCTCAAAGGAAGTATGCATTAGAATTTATATCTGAAACTGGTCTAGGAGCTGCTAAACCAGATATCACTCCTTTGGATTACAATATAAAACTCACAACAAAAGAATATGATGACAACATCAAGCCAAAGGAAACACAAGTCAGAATTGAAGACAAAGAGTTAGAAGATCACACTGTCTATCAAAGATTGATAGGGAAACTGCTTTATATTGCAATGACTCGACCAGAAATTGCTTTCAGTGTACAAACTCTCGGTTAGTTTCTTCAACATCCTAAAAAATCTCATATGAAAGTTGCATTCAGAATAGTAAGATATCTGAAAAAACAACTTGGTCAAGGTATTCTTTTGTCCAGTAATACAAACAATACATTAACATGTTATTGTGATGCTGATTGGGCATCATGTCCTCATACCAGAAGGTAAATCACATGCTATTTAATAAAGTTGGGAGATTCTCTAATATCATGGAAGTCTAATAAGCAAACTACCATCTCAAGAAGTTCAGCAGAAGCTGAATATCGTAGCCTTGCTGCAATAGTTGGAGAGGTAATCTGGATAGCAGGTCTACTCAAAGAAATTGACTTTGAAACTAAGCTACCAGTTGACATATTCAGTGACAGTAAGGCTGCAATGCAGATAGCAGCCAATCCAGTCTATCATGAAAGAACCAAACACATTGAAATTGATTGTCATTTCATTAGAGAGAAGATAGTACAAGGGCTCATTGCTACAAAGTATATTCATACAAAGGATCAACCAACAGACATATTGACTAAAGGTCTCAACAAAGTACAACATGAAATACCTTAACTCCAAGCTAGGAGCTTATAACATTTTCGCACTTCCTAACTTGAGGGGGAGTGTAGGAAATGAGATAACATAATATACATGAAGTATATATTAATAGGGTTAGTTTAGTCATTTCCACGTAGTTAGTTGTTAGTCTGTTAATCAGTTAGAATGTTAGTTAGTGTGTAATAGTTAGTTAATTAGTTAATGAAGTCACATTAACTAGTATATTAGTATCTCAAATCCTTTGTATTAAGCCAAGTGATTGAATAATAAAAATTACACAATTCACTATTTCTTTATGGCTTTATCTCTCTCTTCTTCATCGTCTCTCTGAGCTTTCTTATTCTTCGTCTTCTTCACCATTGAAGAACTCTTCTTTTTCTTATCACTGATTGATCAAGTGCAGAATAATTACACAAATCAAGAACGCCCAATAACAACATTATGACAACTGATTAAGTTGGATCATGATGATAAGATTAAAGAAGAGATTAGCATAATGCTAATCATTTATTTAACAGTTGTCTAAGAAGTTTCTCGAATTTTATATGTAAATTTTTTTGTCTAAGATCAGTAATGTATTAAAAATATTAACTGGACTTTTTATTGTTGATAACTATTAGAAGAAATCGGTTATCAAAAATTAAATAAAAGTTTTTGCATTTCAAAAAACTGAAAAAATATATTTCAAAAGAAATATGTGAAATTAGTTTAAACTTGCCTCTTATTAGGTTTTCGAGTAAGTGTAGTATATAAGTATTTAATAATTTGGACTTACATAACATTGTTATTGACTTTTGTTTAATTATTTAAAATGTTTAAAATGCCTTCTCTTAATTTCTCCCATCAGCCCCCACCAATCATAGGGGAAAAAAAGAGGAGAAAAGAATGTGATCTTTGAATTTTTGCGGTGTGTGTATATGGGATTAATACTGCAGAAATTCTAGGTGGCATTTTGTTTATATAAAATTACTCTATTTTAATTTCTAACTAAGCTAGTAATTTATTTTTCATTATTTAACTATTCCTTCTAAAAGAAAAGGGCCACTCCTTTGAAGAGGAATTGAGAAAACTAGCTGCAGTTTCATTTTTTTTTAATTAGAGTAAATGATTCAATATATGCTTAAACATACTATAATTTCGTCATGAGAGAGGCTATGTTTTTGTTTTTTTCTCCAAATATAGGTTTAAAATAAGGGAAAATTTTACATTAGAATAACTGGGATTCATGCTTTTCAATTTTATAGCCCATATTTCAATTTACAATCAACTAGTCCAAAAATAATAGGCTAAAATTCAATATCCAACTCCAATAGATTCTCAAAATTACTATTTAATTTTTAAAAAAGATTCCTCAAGCATTTAAGTTAATATTCGAATCAGTAATTGTTACTCAAATATTAGTTCAACAAACAAAATCCATTTGAGTGGTGAAAATTAGATTTTTAACAAGTTTAAACATGTGAGTTTAAATTTCGAATTTGATTTTGATAGAAATTTGGAGTGGGTGTCATTTAGACTTGTTAGAAATAGTATAAGGAGGTTGTATATAAAATTTGAAGTCATTTCATGGAGATTTGGACTGGTTTTGAACAAGATTGCAACTAAAAATCGTGGAAGAAGTTCGTCTACAGACGCTTGTATAAATGTGTATAAAAGTGTATAATAGTGCATAAGGTTTGTTTATACACTCATATACACTATTATACAAGATTATACATACTTATACAAAAAACNAGTGTATAAGATGTGTTTATACACTCATATACACTATTATACAAGATTATACATACTTATACAAAAAACTGACTTCGTCTTCTTCCTTGCGTCTTCTCTGAAATTTAATTCAAATCTGGCTCAAATCTACTTCAAATTTAAATTTTGAACTTCTTTTGATATGTTCAATCAATTGGAACAACACCCAATCCAAGAAAACTAACAAAATAAAAAAAATCATTTTCGAAAGCAAAGCTTTGAATGGTCTTCAATGGTGGACTTCTACTCTTTAATTTTTCTTACATTGCAACCAGGTGACACAAGAGGAGAAACAGAAAATATACAGTCCCTTGAAGCATATGTCGAGGATGTGAGAAGAAGAGAGCGAAAACAATGTTGTAAGAACACAAATTTAATTCCATAACTTTTAAAAGCAATGGTTGTAAGAACGCATATTTTGAATTTGCTAGTGCTTTCAAAATATGTACAATATGAGCTAGGATGGATAAACCTTAAAAATATGGGCCACTTTTTGTTATTGTGTGAAGTCATGTGTATTTTCTTGTAATTCTTTCTTAAAATAATCCCTTAGACATACCCTTGAACAATTTTGATCCATTAACTATATCAAAAATATGCTTTTTTGGTGTCCACAAAAGTGTTAACAAATGTTGGTTGTTAAATTCAATGAAAAACTATGAAAAAGAAAGATATAATGGGAACTCGAATTAGGGGGTGCATTTTTTATATATATTTTTAAATTATTTTTGTCTGTTTTTGGTGTCTGATGTAGTTTTGTTTTTTGGGCCTATTTGTAGTTTGGTGTAGTTTTTGGTATTTGCAGTATTTTTTGATTTGACAGGACTTCCCTAGTTAGTTAGATTTTTTCCCCATAGTTTCGTTAAATTTATCGGTTATAGTTTATTAAATATTTGATGAAAGCTGAAAGTGCTTACTTTTGCCGAGCATAAAGGATCGAAATTGCTTAAATTAAATTAAAGAGGCCATTTTAAAGTTACCTTAAACATAAAGGGTCATCTTTATCATCTCAATACTTTTGCATAGAACTCGACAAAAAACAAATGTGTATAATTGAGTATTTACTAAATGAGAGTCTTAATTAGGGGAACATGGATCTAGAAAGCGATACGACTGGTCGGGTCATTATATTCTAAACAAACGTTCATCCTCGAACGGGTCTAGAATCATACATGGAGTGCTGAATAAGTATGGATATCTTCTCCACATGTCCTTCTTGGCCTCCCAAGTTGCCTCCTCAACTGGTTGACATCTCCACTGGACCTTTACCGCTGAAATCTTCTTAGATCTCAACTTGCGAATCTGTCTGTCAACAATGACAACTGGCTACTCTTCATAAGACATGCTCTCATCAAGTAAGTTGCACTGTGTTGTAATCTAACACATGCAACCATTAGCATGGTACTGTGGAGCATAGACACATGAAAAATCGGATGAACTCCCGATAGGCTAGGAGGAAAAGCAAGCTCGTAAGCAACCTCCCCAACTGGCTTCAACACCTCGAATGGGCCAATAAACAATCAGACTCAACTTGCCCCTTTTTTTTAACCTCATGATACCCTTCATCGGCGAGACTTTCAAGAGAACTTTCTCGCCCACCATAAACGATAAATCATGTGCTTTCTGATCCGCGTAACTCTTCTGTCTGGATTGTGCTGTGCGAAGTCGCTCTTGGATCCACTTCACCTTATCCATGACATCCTTTACCAAATCGGTACCATATAACCTAGCCTCGCCGGACTCAAACCAACTGATGGGGGAACGACATCGCCAACCATATAAAGTCTCAAATGGAGTCATCTCGATGCTAGACCGATAACTGTTGTTGTACGAAAACTCGGCCAAAGTTAAGAGTCGATCCACTTCCCTCCGAGTCAATAACACATGATCTGTGCATATCCTCCACAATCAGAACTGTCCGCTCCAACTGCCCGTCGGTCTGCGGATGAAAGGTTGTGTTGAGCTCTACCCGGGTACCCAACTCACTCTGTACTGCTCTCCAGAAATGTGAAGCGAACTGAGTCTACCTGGTACGATGGAAATAGGCACACCATGCAACCGGACAATCTCCTGAATATAAATTTGGGCCAACCTCTCTGAAGAGTACGTAGTCACAACCGGAATAAAGTGCACCGACTTGGTCATCCTGTAGACAATGACCCAAACGTCATCAAACTTCCTCAACGTCCGTGGAAACCCAACTATGAAGTCCATCGTGATGCGCTCCCACTTCCACTCCGATGTAACCATCTGGTGAAGTAGGCCACCTCGCCTCTGGTGCTCATACTTAATCTGCTGGCAATTTAGACAGCTCACCACATACTCGACTATGTCCTTCTTCATCCGCTGACACCAGTAATGCTACCTTAGGTCACGATACATCTTCGTAGCACCTGGATGAATAGAATACTGCGAACCGTGTACCTCCTCTAGAATCGTCTCCCTCAGACCATCAACATTAGGAACACATAAGCGACCCTGGAGTCGGAGATCACCATCATCACCGATAGTAATCTCCTTGGCATCACCCTGTATCACCATCCTACTAAGGACTAGCAATTGCGAATCATCGTATTGGCGAGCCTTAATCCGCTGGAATAAAGAGGACTAAGCCACAACACATGCAAGAACTCGATTGGGCTTAGAAATATCAAACCTCACAAGTCGGTTGGCTAAGGACTGGATGTCCAAAGCCAGTGGCCTCACCTCTGCTGAAATGAATGTCAAACTACCTTACTCTCGGCCTTTCTTCTCAAGGCATCCGTGACCATATTCCCCTTGTCCGGTCGGGTCGTGACAATCTCGTAATGAAACATTTAATAATAAAGGGTGTTTATCAATATTTTTCTATTTCAATCACGATCTCTAATATCTCGAATTTAAAATTCGCCTTACGCTTTGTTGTTTCAAATCAAGAATGCTTAACAACAAGATTATGACAACTGATTAAGTTAGATCATGATAATAAGATTCAAGAAGAAATTCACATAATGTTAATCATTTATGTAGCATATGTCTAAGAAGTTTTTCAAATTTAAAATTTAACTTTTTTATCTGAGATCAGGAAAGTAGAAAAAATATTGAATGGATTGGCTTTTTATTGTCGATAATTATTAGAAGAAATCAATTATCATAAAGTAAATAAAAAATTTTGCATCTCAAAAATTAGAAAAATAAATTTCAAAAGAAACTTTATGTAAAATTAGTTTAAACTTGCCTTTTATTAAGTTTGAGTTTAGTTATAAATTTTCTATTTTAATCTTTTCTTGACTAATTTCAAGTAAGTGTAATGTATAATTATTTAATAAACATTATTATTGCCTTTTATTTTTTTGGTGAAAATAAAAACTTTTATTGATCACCACGAACCCAGCTTACAGTGTAACTTCAAAACAAAACAAAACTAAGAAGCTTCAGCCCCTACAGCTAAGCTTATCCTACATGCCTATTTTTGCTATTTGTAAGGTTCTTCTATCTATTCTCTAGCCTTGTTATGTTGTACTCTATATACACTTTCAATTTCTGTATATTTACAATATTTCTTCAATTGTTCTATCATCTCCTGTGGATGGGGAACCCTTAGTTGCCATAATGCTTCAGTCCTTGCCTTCCAGATTCCATAGACAAGTGCTGCTAGTACAACCATCATAAAGGATCTATTCACTCTTCCCTTCACATTTCTCGTGATTCTTCTCCACAAGCCTAGCATCTATGTGTTTCTCACACGTATTTTCAACCACTGAAGGACTTCTGTTAGGCATATCTTAGAAATTGGCACTCAAACATTAGGTGCTCTATTGATTCAGGTAAGCTCCCACATAAAAAGCATGTAGTATCTTGGCATATTCCCATTCTGCTCAGCCTTTCTCTAGTCTGTAGTTTCCTGTGCACAACCAACCAACAGATGAGGCTATGTTTGGGTATATTCATATGGTTCCACACCTATCTACTCTCAGACCATATTGGTGCATTCTTTTTAAGTCAACTATATCTCCCACCAATTGTGTATTTGCCAATGCAAGTCAGCCATCCATTCTGGATATACCCATTCTCCAACTTATCTCTCATTATGCAGATTTTTTTTCAATATCAACAGCAGTCCTGGGGCTGTCTATATTCCCACCAGTCCCTCCCCTTTAGGTACACATGATCTACCCATTTTACCCACAAGTTGTCTGCTTTCTTTGCTATATACCATACATATTTCCCAATTGCAACTTCATTCCATTTTACACAGTCTCTCATCCCCAATCCTCCTTCCTTTTTATGTCTAGTAACCACATCCCATGCCACTATAGGTGTTCTATTTGTTTCTACTTTCCCATCCCAAAGAAAATTCCTGCAGATTGCTGTAATTCTCTTCATCACCAGTTTTAGGAGAATGAATATCGATGCCCAGTATGTGTGCATGCATATGCATGAGCACTGAGTTAATAAGTTGCACCCTACCTGGATAAGACAAATTTCTTGTCCCCCATCCTCTAACTCTACTAGTTACTTTTTGTACCAATAAATCACAATCTGTTACTGATATGTTTCTCCTAAGTATATGAATGGAAGTGTCCCCTTCTTGTATCCTGTTAAGTCACATAAGTCCTTTAGGAATGACTCTTCCATAATAGCATTGAAAATATTTGACTTAGCAGCATTAGTATATAGTCCTAATGAGTGAGAGAAACTTTTCAGGCCCCAAAGCATCAACAATACTGAATGAAAGTCTCCTCTGCTGAATAATAACACATCATCATCAAAACATAAGTGGTTGAGCTGCAGGTTTTTACATTTTGTATGATAATGGAATACTTCTTGATTAACTACAACCTTCAAAATCCTAGCGAAGTACTCCATGCATATTATAAACAATAACGAGGATATGGGATCCCCTATCTCAATCTTCTTTTGCCTATGATTTTCCCATACATTCCTCCACTTAGAGCCTGTGCATATTGTGTTGAAGTGATGCAAACTATTACCCATCATATAAATCTTCCAAGAAAATTAAGAGCATATAGCATTTCTTGAACAAATCCCACTCGACAGTGTCATAAGCCTTCCTGATATCTATTTTAATGAGGCAACTTTTTGTAGAATTCTTTCTGTTGTACAATCTCACTAAGTCTTGGCATACAAGTATATTCTGCATAATGGTTCTATTTGTCACAAATGAACTCTAGTTATGTGATATGATTGTAGGAAGTACCTCCTTGAGTCTGTTGCATAGCATCTTAGAAATTATCTTGTAGTCTGTGTTGCAGCAAGATATTGGTCTGTAATCACTTCGTAACTCTGCATGGTTGCTTTTACGTATAAGAGTAATGGTTGTGTTGTTCATTATCTTCAATATTTATCATTGTCAAAAACTTTCAGCACTGCATCACATACATCTTTCCCTACTATCTCCCAATTGTCTTTAAAAATTGACTTCCATATCCATCAGGGCCTGGGGATTCATCTCCTGGTATTGCCCATAAGGCTTGTTTAACCTCCTTTTCAATGAAGTCTTCCTCCAGCATGCTGCTCTGTGCCCCTGATATTGTTGCTCCTTTCCGAACCAAATTGCTATTGGCATGAACTTCTTGTGTATCTTTTGTTCCCAGCAGCTCTTTGTAATAATCTAGAAAAACTATTGCAATCTCTTCTATTTTTGTTTTTGTTTATCCCTTGTCATTTCTGATTGTAAACACTCTTGTTACATTCCTTTTGCTCTTCATGTAATTTTGGAAGTATTTTGTATTTTGGTCACCTCCCTGAAGCCATTGTGCTTTGCTTTTCTGTTGTGAATATAATTCCTTTTCCTTGTTCCACCTCTTGCCTCAACTCTGTTTACTCCCCTAAACGGCTTCCTTGCCTACTGGTTTCAACCTTAGGATGGCATAGTCTGGGCTTACCTACTCTTAGCATATTTTCATGGCAAACTTTCTCAAGATGAATTTTATAACAGTACTATAACATGACGAACAATTATAATTTGTAAGAGATTATAAGGAATATAGTAATTTAGTTATTCATAATTAAGAAATGATATACCTTTTCTTGTACCTGTTCTTGCTTATTTTCGGTATCTC